>JASANB010002201.1:0-106029 GCA_030248155.1 Sabatieria punctata
GTACAGAACTAGGCAACAAAGAATCCAAACGTTCGCCTAAAGCGCCAAATGACTAGGTACAGCCGTATTCATACTCGTGTTGATGTTGAAAGGCATTATTGTTTTGCCAACACATCTACGGTATAAACGCCAGTTGATCAACACAGAGCAACAGGAATGCGGCGGCTGGCATTTTCCAAAACGATTAAGACTAACAAACACATATCTGCACGTACGTTCGACGTGGAAAACGCCAGCATTCAGCGACAGCGGCACCAGTATTTCTGCTCTGCGCACGCAACCGATTTCTTCGAGAAAGTCGATTAGACAAAGCGTGAGCGTTGGTTGCAGAGCGTGCGCCATTTGCGAGCAAAGCGCCGACTCCTGTATGGCGGCGTGTCTGAGAAGGTTCATCAGAATGCCCTCGCACATCCAGCGCAACATGGGCCGGTTGATGGCTCCGTCGGGACGCAACCACGGACGCGGAATTAACTTGCACGTGTCCGACTGTCTGAAGGTGAAGAAGGCGAAAGATTATGAAGACTAAATGTCTGCGTACCCGTCGGAGTCGAGGCCGTACTGAATATCCACCATCCAGGAACGCGCCAGACGAGTGAGGGCGTAGCGTCTGTGCGTCACGCCCACCTGCACTACTTGATAGGCTGCCAGCAGTCGCTGCACCAAAATAAACCATTCGCCCACGCCGAGCGAATCCTAAACAAATGTCTAGGAAGACTGAAGGAAGACTAAAGACTGAAGACTGAAGGAAGACTAAAGGAAAGATTGCTAGGCACCCGGCTATAATCTGCAAGTTTAAAGATTGGTAAAACTCATTACGACTCAAAAAACTGAAAATTAACTCTACTCACTAACCATACATGGGCCGGGGGGTAAGGGGGTCGCCGGCAGGCCCGACCGCCCTTTAAAAATTTTGCCCCTGTTTGGGAAAGTAAAAAATTTTGGCGACCCCTCGGCGGGCCATATCCCCTCCAAAATTCCGGCGACCTTTTCTTGAGAAAACAAAAAATTTTCGGTCACACCCCCTCCATTTTTTTCGGCTAAAATTCAAGTTCTTTTGTTTGTTTGTTTGTTTGTTTGTTTGTTTTTGGTTTAGATTCCACTGTGCTTTCGTACAGCTCAGGACACCCCGTGCTCTTATTACAGTTTGGCACTTAACGACGTTTATGGTACTGGCAGCATATGTGGTACCCCCACTACCATATGGTCCGAAATCTGAACGTAGTGGTACCATATAATTGTACCGCTACTGGTACTCGACATGAATAGTGCCGAATTTTGTAGAGACCGTGTCAATGGACTGAATACAATATACTAATCTTTTCTACTCTACGATACAATACAACCAACCTGAATCTCTTCTATAGCGGCGCCAAACGATCCTTTCGTTTCCAGCAGCTGGTTGAGCATTCTGAGCGGCTGTCGTAAAGAGACGGGCACTTGGAGCAGATAATCCTCGAACAATTCAGAGCCAGCAGAGGAGGGCAGGAAAGTGGTGAGTCGTCGGAAGGCCTCTGCCTTCAACGCGTCAACCGAGTCAACGCCGGTCGGTCGACGTTTGCTCAGCAACAACTGACAGTCTCCCAGTCGCAGATCGCTCACCTGCTGACTGGTCCTGGCCGCGCGCCCCACTCGACAGTCTTCGGCCGTAGACAAACACTCCTCTCGCATCTGCAACTCAACAGTCACACACGGCAAATACAACATATAGTAGGAGAATTCAATCAAACCTCTTTAATCAGCTGATCGGCGGCCTGTTCAGAACTGCAGCCCGGGGCCAGAGCAGCTGAGCCTGACTTCACTACCAGATTGTCCGGCAAGCTGAGATCGAAATCTACCTGCAACCACAGTAATGGCAGACTGACAGTCCGTGTTGTTACTGTAGACCTACCGTATCCTGGCACATGTTGGCCGCGGCGGCCACTAGATAGCCGGGCTTCTCTTGAGCTACGTGGGTATCGAGGCCGCGATCCAGTAGTCTGTCAATTTCGTGCGCCTGACTTATCAGACTGCGATTGTACTTGTGGTGAAAATAGTGACGGTAACTACAACACAACACACCTGCTTCACACGGCAGGCACTTAACGGCATATATGGAACTGGTACCATAGGATCAGCCACCACTGTGGCGCATCGGACCAGTACCAGTACCATTATGTGCCGTTTAGTGGCTATGCCAACTTTATTGGTGCCCCAACTGACTAGAAGGATATGGTGTAGCCGGACATCAAGTTGCGCTGACTCTCGTTGACACTTTCGTTCATGGCGTCGTCTCTGGGTCGAATGCGCGTCACCAGGCCCTCCAACCTCAACTGCTGCAGCACGTGCGACACCACCGTATCGGGAAAGTGAGAGTAGATCTGGTAACACTGGAAGGAGAACGGACCGTCCTGCGGACTGAGAGCGAACTGCGACTGAAACGCAACTGCAACGTTAGCAACCAATCCATTGCACACTCTCCAAATCAGCCTCTTTCTATACCAACAAATCTTCTCTGGCCTACACTGTGCACAAATTTTTTGTATGTGCTTCAGACAAATACTCAGGTCTGTCAGTCTGACGAACACAAGAAGAACTGGACACCAACTGTTTGTCCCTTCTGTTCCGGAATAAGCGGGCGATTTCGAAAACCAAAAGAGAGACAAAACTTACGAAGACCACATTGAACAGGGTGACAGCCTGAACCTCAGTCTCTGTGCGTGGCTCTCTGGTGTGCCAGAACAGATCGGTGCCGCCGGCTGAGCCCGGTTCGGCCGCTTCACCGGTGCTGGTGAGAGTGCAGAGCTGGTGACCGGCCAAGAACTGCTCCAGCTGGTCGGCGGAGGCGTCGGGCGGTGCCGCCACGCACTCGCTGAACATGAGTCGGTTGGCCACCTCGAACGCCTCCATATAAATGCTGGCCTTCTCATCGTCCGACATGGCATTGGAGATCTCCTGACGACTGCGGATTTCCAGCAGCTCCTGAAAACAGCCAGTCCATCCAACCAGAACAAACGATTCTAGAGAGCCACCGGAATGGTTTGCATTTTCCTGACCAAACTCTGGAGACGAGCCATTTTCAGCTGCGATCTGTTGATCTCGCGAGCGGCCATCTGATTTAAACTGACCGCCGTTTTGTCGCGCGATTCCTAGTAAGGAACGTTGGTCTAGAACGGATTGGCTCTGATAAACACTTACCGGCACGTGGTCGTGCATTATATCGCGAATAACTCTGGGATGCACCCAAATCCGGTAGACCGGGTAGAGAAAGTGACTGACTGCACGCAGAAATATCAACTGAAAACGGGGAGCTTACCGACGGAGAGAATCTAATCTATCTTTCTTTACCATGTCCTTTTCTCTGCCAGTAAACTTAGACCGCATGGTGACGCGTCGCTGTTCGCACGCCGCGTCGACGTCGTCTTTCACCAATTTGCCAGTTCGACGCCGCTTCGATCGGCGATTGCTGGCCAGATTTCGGCGAAAAATGAACGGAATTTTGCCTAAATGCGGAAGCAGCTCAAGACAAGACAAGAATGGAGACAGACCAGAGAGACTCGCACACCTTTAAATACAGACGCTGCTTTGTGCGCCAGCTGGGTGGGCAACGACGCCAAGCTACGTTTGGATTCGAGTCTCTGTCGCTGACTGACGTGAGCTGAAAGTACAGACAATGGCTTAATCACCGTACTGAGACTACGCACTCGGTTCAAAGTCTTTCCTCTATCAATACTAACACAGTCAGCAATTTAACGGCACTTGGAGAGGTAGGCGTACCATAGTACCGGTAGTTAGAGTAGTACGTAGATACACGGCAGCTCAACGTAAGGGCACAAAGGTGGTAGGGTGGTACTAACGTAGCATGCCCCTATCTAGCGATCGACCGAAACCAAAATTCCGACCGGAATTACTCCAGTTCCGGTCCGGGCGGAACCGGAACTTTTCAGTGGTGGCTAAAAATTCGAAACTGCTCCCAGAACTAAAAAGTTCCAGCTGAATACTGCAGAAGACAGTTACAGGGTGCTTTCCTAAAGTTAGAACTGGTAGAACTGCCATAAATATTACTGTTTCACATGTCCAAATAGTGTTTACTGTTTAAGCACTAAAAACATTGATTTTGTTTTAGTTTACTGATTTCTCAGATAATCCTACATGACACCTTACACCCTTGATGATTTTGCTTGGAATTTAGCAATTTTGCTTCCAAAAAAGAGCGGAAAGTCAAAAGGTTCCGGTTCCGGCACCCTTCAGCACCGGAACCGGACCGGAACTGCCAGTTCCGGGCGGGTCCGGAACCGCCAGTTCCGGGCGGGTCCGGAACCGGAATTCCGGTCGATCGCTACCCCTACCCAATTCCTTCAAATCTCATATCAATAAGGTTCTGCTATGCTACCGATGGCCGGGGTATCAAAAATAGTATTGGTACTATACATGGCACCCCCACATTGTCGTTAACAAAGTGGGAAATATCGGTGTGTATAAAAGAATAAAAAGCTCACTGAAGTTGGGTACGAGATTGCTGATGTAGGAGTTCCAACGCGGTTTGAGAGAAGCCACTCTGTCCACAACCAAATGCTCCAAACGACCCATATTCCTGCGCCAATCGTTCAGAAACCACTGCGCCGCTGGCGCTGAATTCAAACTCCACGCAACAGGACGATACCTGCCCAACAAGCAAATTGAATCGAGTCTAGCGTAGCGACAGCAGGTGGTACTCACAGAAAGAGCTTCGGATGAAAACCGGCAGCGCCAGCTTCAAATCGCGGCTCCAATATTTCCTCTGCCTCTAAAGCGCTGAGTCGGTGAGCCAACTCCTTTATGACCGCTTCGTTACGCTCGGTGCCTTTGTTCAACTGGGCGTCTGAAATGTTCAGTTCAGACCAACAAATGCCACAAGTCATCGTTTAGTTATTTGCATTACCGAAACAGTGCCATGACAGTGTGGAATAATTGTACAAGTTTATCAGACCAAGCACAAGTTAAGAATAAAATGCCCTTTGTTCCCCAAAAATAACGTAAATCTAAAATTTTAAAAAAGTAGGCAATCAAACTTAGCCTTGAGACAGCCTTCATACTACTGAACCGACATGGTAACTGACAAAATTAGGAAATATCGGATCGAAATTGAATCTAAAAGAAACCTTCCCCCAATTTTCTCATTTTCTACATCTCTAGACTTGATATTTTTCCTTTTATTCCTCAATTATACCTTTTTGAGAGTACAAAAAGTCGGGAACTCGAAATACAGTCACAAAAGACTTGTCGCTTTGATAACTATTGGCTCGAGAGAAGGAGCCGAGTTTGTGCGAGGCCCCTTAGCATGATTCAGAGCAATAAAAACTATACCCAATTCTGTCTTAGAGTTTCTGTTTCCCATACAGGTGCTGACACAGACAGCATGCAGATGCTGCCAAAACAGCTGGACTGTATTCAAATTGTCGAAATCGTACGACCACGTCCGATACTGACTCAGAGGCATGGCCACAGTCTGATACGAACGGTCGGTTGTGGATGTGTCCAGAAACGTCACTCCATAGTGTACGAAGAAATAGTCCTGCAACGCAAACAACAATCTCAAAAGTAGACACCAACTACAAACTGACATAGGCTGCGTTGAAAATGTGACGCTTGCCTAGGTTGGGTCCCACAGAGACCAGTTTAAGACAACTCAGTTGCAGCATAGCAGAGCGGAGTTGCGTCAAGATACGACGCTTGGCGATTAGGTACTTGCGCACAGACCAGGGCAAATCCACCACCAGCGTGTGTCGCTTCACCGGATCGCACAGATAGTTGGCCAGACCGGGCACCTGCAACCGGTTCCACTGCACTCGTCAAGTGGCGAAAGATACAACAATCTGTGACTGGACTGCGATCCGGCTTTTCCAAATCCCTGACCTGAGTACTAAAATTCTCTGACTTTTTACCAACAAACTCATACTAAATAATTTCAAGCACCTAGTTTTGTAATTTATCTGCACCTGCAGACATAAACATAAACGCTAGCCTAGCATACCCAATAATTTTCTAAAAGCAAAGGGTGAATTTGGTATTCAAAACTAAGCATATTTCAACAGGCATTCCGAGCATAAAGTTAACAAGAATTAACAGTTTCAGAGTTTGACGAAGCCTGGTTGAGCCGCAGCCTAACCAGGGCGCCAAAATTTTGAAAAAATAGCTTCCAAAAAGGCACCTTTGCGTAAAATTAACAGAATTAACAATTTCAGAGTTTGACGAGGACTGGTTGAGCCGCTGCTCAACCAGGGCGAGAAATTTTTAAAAATCCCTATAACATACATGTAACAGGGGGGTCTGGGGGTCTGCCCCCACCCGACTTAGGCCAGACCCCCCGAGACGATTTCGCCGACCCCCCCCCTCCGATTTTTCTGGCAAGTCAATTTTTGAGCAAATTTTTGCAATTTTTTACAATTTCAGACACAAAAATTGCCAAAATCGCCTGCAAAACAGTAGTTTTTAGCTGCATTTCAGCCCAAATTAGCGATTTTTGGCGATTTTTAGCCCAAAAATAGCGATTTTTTCGATTTTTGAGCGTTTTTAGTGCCCTACCCCCTCCCAAAATTTTGGCTCAGACCCCCCCGGCCGGCGCCAGACCCCCAACCCCCCTCCCCCCATCGGCGGATGACCTGTTACATGTATGCCCTATAATTTTCCCTGACCAGATCTGAAATTCCCTGACTTTTCCCTGACCCGCATGAACCCTGTAAAAACAAAGTTTGAACCGATGGCGAACGGCGCTGCAGAAGAAAAAGTTCCTCTTTGTCACGCCAAAGCCGCAAGGGAAATAAGTCAAGTAAAACAGTTGGTCGCGTTCCTTACCAGTCGGACGGAACTTACGCGATAATGAATTTGAACGACAAGCACGAACAAAGAGAGCGGTATGCAGAGTGCCAAATCTTGCAACATAAACCAACCACGCTTCAGGTCTGCAACATAGTTTATACTTTAGCTTAAAAAGCAAACAAACCAACTAGTACACTCAGCACTTGTATGGCACGATTCAACTTTGAGTAATAGATGGTATTTTAAATTAACTTTCTTGCCTCAGTCGAGGCGACACCTGCTACTCTGGTACATTGTACACAGTTGAATCGGTAGCATGGTATCGGCGCCAAATCTGGAGGAATGGCTGATTGCGGTAGTACGTACCGGTGTAGGAGGGGAGAGCGGGAGAGTAGCGTCTCCAATCTTCCACATCCAAATAAACATGCGGAGAGCTGTCGCCGATCTGATTGGTGCTGAACCGAAAGCCTGGCCGCAACTTGCAGAAGTAGCTGGGACCGGTGCCCTGGTAGTCGAATATCAAATAGTAGATCCACTGGTGAATCAACTGTAACCGGATCATCTTGCTCTGGTAGCCGTAGCGGAAAGAAGCTTGCTGCAACCAACAGCCACTTACTGCAAAACAATAATCTACTAAGCGCTACGAGAAGCCGCCGTTTTGAAGCAGTTTAAGCCTGAAAGCACTATTTTTTGGCTACAACACACTAAGCCCAAAATTTTCGTACTTAATCATTCAAAACCAACATTTTTCACTGATGTTTTGTTTAAAATCCGATTTTGGGTATTTTAGAAAACTTGATTTGTTAGAGCTATTTTGGTCAACAAAGCAGTAATAACCCACGAAGGGCCACATGCAAGGCAACCAGCAGAAGGGGACGAACCCCGCTAAGTGTCATACGCTGGTCGCATGGGAGGCAAAACTGCTCACCGCCACCCCCTCTTACACATCAATCAAACAATCAAGATTTATTCGCCTTGGAACATCGACACACAATCTTCTGTAATTTAGGCATCGTGCATACTCCAATCTTTCAAACGAGCGGTATGAAGGAAATCGTGCATGCTGACTTACCGGGTCAAAGACGGCCTGTGTGAGAGTTTCGTCCAGGTCATAAGAAGCGCCAGTTCGAAGCATCGACCGGTGAGACTTGTACTGCGGCAAAGTAGGCGCCGGAGGTATGCACAGCTCCTCCTCGTGCTGCCGGTCTGTCGTTACGTCGCCCGCAATCACGCGATCCACCACCTCAAACAAATATTTGTCTAACAAGTTCATTGGTCACCAACCGATCACAAAAAGGTTGCTCGCTGCTAGACAGTCAGAGACATCGTTCTGATCTATGGCAGTCAGAGAGATTTATAGACGGATCCGCTCCTTTTATAGCTTACCTCTCCGACTTTGGCTATGATGTCCCATTGATGGCTATTGAACGCCTACTATAGCCATACATGGCTACTTAGCCTTCTATGCATAGTTGGCCGGCCATGCTGTTGAAGAGTGGTAGCCATAGAGGGTTAAGTAGTCATGTAAGGCTAAGTAGGCGTTCAATAGCCAGCAATGGGACATCATAGCCATAGTCGTAGAGGTAAGCTATAAAAGGAGCGGATCCGTCTATAGCCTAGTCTCTCTGACTGTATGGAATAACCTCATACCGGCAAGGATTACATCAGACAAGCGAAAAGTGCCTTACTTCAGCAATAGTTTCATTTAACCGATCGTCCGCTTGTTGTTTATCGGTAGGTTCCTCTGATTTATGCTGTCGGGGCAGAACTACCTTCGACAGGCGCATTCGTTCTTCAAGCGAAATCGGGCCCTCCGGTGGCGGTTCTACTTCTGAAAATTTGCTGTTACTTGCTGGCAGCGCAGTCAAACAGAGCCAGTCTACTGATTTGAATGCGATCAAGCAAGTTCTCGGTGACCTCTTGCTGCGGCGTCGGTTGAAGGTCGTACTTATCAACGACGAGCGCCTTTCGTTTTCGTTTTTTCTTGGGAGTGGCCGGCGACGATTTCATTGCGATAACGTTCGGCACCGAGCCCCAATCCTGCGTGACGCGGTCGCGAGTGTCTGCTATAGCCGCCGCCACCTCATCCGAATCGGCTTCCAGATCGCGTTGACAGATCAGTTGTACCTGCAAGAATATCAGTGTTAGGTCAATCGCCAGTTTAGGCCACTGTCCACTGGGGCTACTTTGGACACATCACGGGTAAGACACGAAATTCCCCTGACTCCCCGACAATTTTTAAATTCCCCGACCTGCGCGATCATGTTATTGTGCTGTCAGTTGCATTGCAAAAGAAACGAGTGTCCGCAGTAACCCCAGTTGACAGTAACACTAACCTTTCTGTTCGTCTAGACTGCATACAAACTCTACTGACGAGCACATACACAGGAAGAACACATACAACTTTCGACTGAATGGAAATGAAATAACGATAAGACTTGAACAGAATACGAAGAAGAAATTTACATCTCGTTCTATTCCGTCCTCTGAGATGTTTGTGGCAAAAACTTTGATCAACTGCCACCGTTTCAGAGTCAGAATCATTTTCATTACTGTACGTCGACACGGAGTGCCCTCATTGGCCGACCCTGCATTCTTTTTCTCGCGTTCAACGATCAACTAAACAACGAACTATTAAGAGAGGCAGAAAAAACAGACAACATTGCCTTTAGCAGACTGTACGGCTGCACAACCACTTTGCGTTCCTCGACAATTGCTATTATGCCCATCATTCGCCGAACAGTGCTATCAGTGAGCACGAGCTTAGCTGAATACATAAACTCTGTCAGTATAAAGGCGCAAATTCTGCAACCAAAAATCTAGACAACGTTCAAAAACGTACAGAATCGAGTGTTGGGAAAGGAGACACTCTCCCCCAGCTTGATTCGTTTTCCGCCGGCCACTTTGGCGAACTCATCTTGCAACAAGGCGATGTGACTGGAACTCTCGTTCTTGGCCCAAATGTACCTGAACCAACAAATCTTGCGTGTATTGGCATTAAGCTGGCTAGACCTACATTTTCACTTTCTGTTTGCCCACCATCTTGGTGTAGCACTTAACCAGTGACTTTTTGTCCTTCATGAAGCGTTCCCATATTCTGTCCAAGGTGCGGTAGGCCATTCCAGCAAAGGCTGCGATCTCTCTGCGTGTCACTCCGACCGCGCCGGACTCTCTGATGGCGCGAAGAATCAGGTAACTCCTGGGCATGTAGAGCATCCGCGGAGACCAGCTGGACGGCTCCCAATCCTCTGGCTCCACTTCTACCGGTCAAATAAACCGTTAACAGACCAGAGGGCGGCAGAATCAAACAGTACCTGACTGCGAAACGGCAGTCTGCTGCGGTTGACCGCTGGAACCAGGCACGCACGAGCTGTCCGCCATACTCGGTTCTGTCTCAATGTCCATTTCGTCTTCTGCAGTCATTTCTATGGCCGATACTGAAACATACCGTCACGTAGCTGCAACTCAGTATAGCCAAAATACGAAGCCAAAAGTATGTATATTTGAGCAGCTTCTTGCTACACATTAATAGAAAAAGGACCGAATTTTCTAGTACAGTTGCTAGATATGTGCAGTTTGATTCTTAACGTTTGTGTAGTCAGAAAGAAGAAAGTATACGTACGGCCAGTGCTGCTAGACGATTCGTCAAGTCGCCCATTCGATAGAGGCTCAGCTGCAGCAGACAAGCCCAATAGCAATAGGTCCTCCTTCTTCTCATCTTCCATGCTTCCAAAAAAACTGTTTCCGATTGTGCAGTATGGGTTGAATGGATGCGTAGGATGAACAGATTTGGGCACGGGTGGGCTTAAAATCAAGGTAGAAACGGCAAATGGGGGCTCGTGTGTGCGCGATCCACTAGCTGCACGTATCTTGTCAAGAGTAGGTGTACCTAATTTGGGTCGGTCTTCAGAAAATCATACAAAAAACCTTAAAAACAGGTAAAAATCCAAGTGGATTTTTGCAGTACAGTACAGTGGGATGTCTTATATTTATTCTCTGCAAGTGTCACCATTCTATGTTACTTTTATAATGTACCTCAAAATGGCTAAATTTAGATAATTACTAAAGACATGATCGGATCGAAATGACTTTGTGCAGTTGGACTCCGAATAAGAAGAGCTTTCAAATGATAGACTTGACAAATTTTGACGACTTAAGAATTTAAGAAAAATATCAATAAAAGAAATTTGTTTCACCTTAATCAAAATGGGTCAGGTGTAGCTGGGGGGGGGAATCAGGGAAGGTCAGAAATGGACTAGATATTAATTAATTAACTTTCTTATGACTATACGACTCCGGAACGTGCCCCATACTGATGCGTACCCCTAGGGGTATTTTTATATTTGGAAAACAGGCCCTCCGGAGCGTGCCCCCTACTGATGCGTCTCTAGGGGTATTTTTATATTTGGAAAACAGGCCCCCTGCAGCGTGCCCTATACTGATGCGTCCCCTAGGGGTATTTTTATGTTTTTAAAACAGGTCCTCCGGAGCGTGCCTGTACTGATGCGTCCCCCTAGGGGTATTTTTATATTTGGAAAACCGGCCATCCGGAGCGTACCTATACTGATGCGTCCCCTTGGGGTATTTTTATATTTGGAAAACAGGCCATCCGGAGCGTGCCTATACTGATGCGTCTCTAGGGGTACTTTTATATTTGGCAAAACAGGCCTCCCGGGGCGTGCCCTATGCTGATTTAGTGATCATTAGACTCGCCAGGCAAAGGGCTTTCAAATGATATATGACACGACCATTTTGGACGATTTTGAAATTTTGGAAATCTGCCAAAAAAAATAATCGATAATCGATATTTATCTATAGAAATCGTTAATTTATAATAATTATGATCATTAAACACATTAGTTTTTGTTTGGGATCGGTTCCTGATTTCCCCCCCCCAGCTACACCTGATCCATTAAAATGTTTTGCGGCGTTTTCTTAGTCCGAATCCGTGACTCCAGGAATTTAGGCGCTTAAAACTCCACGATTACCAAAATACCCCTTGCTATCAGATACCTATATAATAATAGGTATTGTATTGTATTTGTATTGTATTTGTTAGTAACACAACAAAATCCAACCATCAGAGACAGAACCCATCCGAGCTGGGCCGGTTGACCGGCTACATACCCGGATGTCGAAAAGTATCTATTATCATGTATGTATGACAAAACTGCTCCGCAAATATTTACTGAAGTCTAAATTAGTTAAGCCTTTCTTAAAAGAGTTTGAATTTCTATTGGATATCAAATATTCTGGAAGATTATTCCAACTTTCGATTACCCGATTTGAGAAATAAAATTTCCGTACATCAGTACGTGAACGACTCATAAACAGCTTTAAAGCATGACCCCTAGTACTATCAATTTTTTTAAATTCAAAAAAGCTATCAGCCGGAACATCCACCAGACCCCAAATTATCTTGTGCACCATAACTAGGTCACGAACTATACGACGCTCTTCAAGAGATTCCAATTTTAACATTTGTAATCTAACTATGTAACTATACCCCTCCATACCAGGTAATCTCCTAGTAAACAGACGCTGAACTCGCTCAATCAGTTCTATATCTTTTAAAAGATAAGGATTCCACACTTCTGTTGCATATTCAAGTTTAGAACGAACAAAACATTTGTACATGCGTATAAGAAAGTTTTGGTCTCTGGATTTAAAAGTCCTATAAATCAGATTAACCATGCGAAAGCCCTTAGTAGCTACTGAGTTGCAGTGCACTGAGAATTTTAAATCCTCAGACACTGTAACACCTAAATCAACAATATTTGCTACTGCTGGCAGAATAGTATTACCTACAGTGTAAACAGTTTTTAGGTTTCCAAATCCTAAATGTAAAACCGAGCATTTATGCAGGGCCACAGATAACTGCATCCTATTGGTCCATTCATACACTCTATGTAGGTCAGATTGTAAGACATAATTCACAGTATTTCTAGGTACCTTGAAATAAAGTTTAGCATCATCAGCATATAACTTAATGGAGGAATCGACTAGTATTTTCTCTAAATCGTTGATATATATAAGAAATAAAATCGGGCCTAATAAACTGCCCCGAGGAACCCCTGATGTAACTTCAAGTGTAGATGAACTCGTTTCTTCAATACTTACAAATTGTTTCCTCTTAGAAAGATATGCATGAAGCCAATTTAACATACTACCAGCAATACCGATACATTTTAGTTTTCTAATAAGTTTTTGGTGAGATACGGAATCAAAAGCTTTAGCAATATCCAAATAGACAATATCTACAGTATATTTGTCATCTACTGCTTTAGTCCAATCATTTAGACACACTAACAATTGAGTAACTGTTGACCGTTTTGTAATAAAACCAAATTGAGCATCAGTAATAATACTATTATCTTTCAAATGTTTCAAAATCTTCTCTTTCATTATAGATTCCATAACTTTACTGCAAGTACAAAGTAGACTGATAGGCCTGTAATTTTTAACCTTAGCAAAAGAATCCTTCTTATGCAAGGGAATAATTTTTGAGATTTTCCATTGGGATGGCACTTGACCTATAGCAAAGGAAAAACTAAAAATTCTTTCTAATGGTTTACATATTACTCCAGCTAGATTTCTTATAAAAAATTGCGGAAAGCCATCAATACCATAGGATTTTTTCTTCGACAGTTTCAGAATATGGTCAAAGACCAAACCCTTATTAAACTCTACTAAGTCAGTCAGAACGTTATGAACATTTACGTTAGGTACAACCAAATCTTCCAAATCAATCAAATAGGGCACGCTCCGGAGTTCTATAGTTATCTAAGGAAGTTAGGTAATTAATTAATATATATGTAGTCCATTTCTGACCTTCCCTGATCCCACCAGCTACACCGAACCCATTCATTTGTTGCTTACCTACAATAATAATAGAACAACAAACAATGGAGGAGGGAGAGAGAAGAAATGGGCGACTACTAAACTTCGCAACATCGCAACCGGTCGCAACTAGGGATGCAACCGAAGTTCGGTATTATTCGGTATGAACCGAATAATTCGGTTACTAGTGCTATTCGAATTCGGTATTCGAATTCGGTATTTTTCAAACCGAATAATACCGAATATTGTAAAACCGTTAAAATTACACTGTTTTGCTTAAATTTGCACAGAAATCACCAAGATATTTCTCTATTGCATCTCTCTGTTCGTTTACTATGCTAAAATTTTGGCAAACAACAACTATTCATGCGAGAAGTTAACGAACTTCAAGGTTTGACTTAATAATAAACAACCACATTTCGGCCTTTTCAGTTCCCAGTAGACTACGTTGTCAGCTTTCCACTTTTTACCTAAGCGCTTGTATTACGTACCAATTATGTATAATTGGTCCCACCTATCTTGTCAAACGATCATCCAATAGTTGTACGCCTAAGATGCCAGCTCCGGTGCTTACAGTAGACTGGATTGGATACTCCCTTACTTCAACTTTCTGTATGTGTCTGCGATTTGCGCGTAAATATACTCCTGTTATCCGCCACATGACGGATAATTGAGAAGGCCCATTCGCCCAACCCGCTGTCAAACCCAACTTTTAGCTTCGGTTTTAGGCTTGCGTTTAGGGTTAGGTTTAGGCTTAGGGGCAAGTTTTTTTTATGAAATTATGAGGGTAGGGTATACATTTAATGGAAAGTGTCTTTGTGCTGTGACTTCACATAATTAATCAGAGCACTTGTGGCCTGATTCGCGCCTCTTGAAATTGTTTGCTTAATCTTGCATTTGTCCTTGTTGTTTTAGTTACAGGCATGTAGGTAAAGAACGACCAAATAGGGCTTGTTTTAGTTACAGGCATGGTTAAATCTATAACATTCAAACAATACGTCACTCTACAGCATTTTTAGCATTAAAAAGTTTAGCAAAAACAAGCAATATTAGTTGGACACTAAATTTTTTGCATTCTGCGCCGGCAAATCATCAATATTCGGTATTATTCGGTATAATTCGGTATTATTCGGTTCCGAAAATCCGCTTCGGTATTCGGTATTCGGTATTTTTGTATTCGGTTGCATCCCTAGTCGCAACTTCGCAACCAGTCGCACCGGTTCGCATCCGCCGGGCGCCAACTCTAGAACGTCGATGCGAAGAAAACAGAAGGCGCAAGAAAAAGTTTTCCGACTTCTTTTTTTGTTTTTCCTGTGCCTGTTCTTGCTAGAAGGGCTGCTATGACGTGATACAGTATAGATAAAAAAAAATGTCCCATCGCTTTTTCGGCCTTCACTCAAACGTTTCGTTCTCAGTCACTTCTTTACCGATTTGGCTCAAATTTTCAGCAAAAATTAACAACATGGTTGGCTAAATATTCTGCAAGTTTAGTGCCAAAATTCCGACTCATACTGGTTTTATGACCCGAAAACTAGGAATGAGGGTGGTCCACGCAAATTTATTTTTTTTCGGTAATACAAGGAGTACAGGCCTGAAACTTGCAGGAATGATTGGTGTTGCTATTGGGCATAACATACTAAGCGGGCAGTCCTGTAGCTCAAATGGCACTAAAATGGGGGAATTTCAAAAACATGAGTGAAAATGCCATAGTTAAGAAATCTGCACCTTCTAGAATCAAAGCACTGAATCTGTTGTTAATCAACATAGATTGTAGCAGGAAGTTCGACAAATAAATGAACCTGATATTTAAGCTCTGTTCCACACCATAGTAACCATCCCTGCAGCGTTTTTTGAAAATTGAAAATCTTTAGAATCGTCATTTTGCCGGTTTTACGAAGAAAAGTCATATTTCGTCATGTTTTTGAAATTCCCCCATTTTAGTGCCCTTTGAGCTACAGGGCTGCCCGTTTAGTATGTTATGCCCAATAGCAACATCAATCATTCCTGCAAGTTTCAGGCCTGTACTCCTTGTATTACCGAAAAAAATTAAATTTGCGTGGACCACCCTCATTCCTAGTTTTCGGGTCATAAAACCAGTATGAGTCGGAATTTTGGCACCACACTTGCAAAATATTTAGCCATGTTGTTAATTTTTGCTGAAAATTTGAGCCAAATCGGTAAAGAAGTGACTGAGAACGAAACGTTTGAGTGAAGGCCGAAAAAGGGATGGGACATTTTTTTTATCTATACTGTATAAAGGATGCCTAGTTTACATTCAATGAAAGATGAGCGTCGCATCAACAACAAGGGCAGCCTGTTTCTCCACCACCACAGTTTAAGCAAACGACGCTTGACACCAGCTTTGCATCGCTGTAGTCGAAGGTACAAACACTAGTACATATTGGAATGCAAAAGGCCGAGTATAAATCTTTCAATATCTACTTTAAAATTTGTCTTGCTTTTTGAATAAACAAGTGTAGTAGGCCTTTTAAGCATATTTCTTAGAATACTCGGACTCACAGCGTGTAAGTACCATAATGCGCTGGGTTGGCGTTTCGATTTAACGTGACTCGGTAGGTTTACACATGTTGTAAGACTACAAGCAGTCATAGTACGGCTCGATTTCGGTAAGGAAGGTTAATATAGCTGCAATGTACGTATTACGGCTATTTCATTTCTCAGGTAAGATGACTGCTGGTCCAAGTGGCGTCGTTGGCTCAGTTGGTAGCTCGCTGCCTCTGAGTCACGGCGGCCCCTGCATCCATAGCTGTTGTAGTGGGTTCGAAACCAGTCTGACTGGAATTAGACGACCCAAAGCCCCACCCAGGCCACCGAAAGCTGGTGACAGCGAGTAGATAAAAGGGAACCGACCGGATCTGCCATTGCACCGAAAGCCGTTCCACAAAGCATGCCACGTTGGAGGAGAACATCGACAACGTTAGGAGCTGTCTGAGAAAACTACTATGCCGGGGCCCCTCAGCCAACCGGGGCACCGGCGGCTGTGGGGAGCTGACACCATGACGTCAACACGCCGGCGCTCTCTTAGTGACTGGACTGGCACCCAACCAACGGCATGCCTATAAGTGGCTGGGCAGTGAAAGAAGGGAAAAACGTCCGAGATGACGAAATCGGGGGTTGCGAAATGGGCCACGAGTCTGATCGTAGGCCGTAAGGCCCCTGCACATCAGATCAGATCGGATCAACTGCTGGTCCTTTATTTTAAGACTGAAGCGAACAGTGTTCTACAGTACATATTAGAAAACCGTCCGGATTTTCAAATTTGTAGGTGGGCCCGGCCCAGGGGCCTTTGCTGCACGCACGCCTGGCTCAAATCTTCACTTGACCGGAGCATGGTCACGTCCGACCATGCTCGGTCTCTAACCCCATTACGTACGCAATAATGAAGTAAATTTTTATCAGTATCTGCCTACCTACGGTTTACGATCGCATTGTATCAAGAATAGAAAAAGTGTTTCTATGTGCACAATCACAATCCAAAGATTTAGCCGTGTTGCGTTAATTGTGGTCGTACTGTATGTTTGATCGGTGCAGCCTGGTAACAGTGTTGCCGATCCAAAAATTGTTATTTTTTTGTAAAACAAACCGAACGCTTATTTAGCACCAAAATTGTATTCTTGCCTAAAAGCGAAAATTGCAGCCCAAAAATTATTCAGTTTCAGTTTGATTATTGCTATTTTTACCAAAATCTTATGGTTAAAACACTGCAAGTCTTCCTTCCTGGCTTTCTGTAGCATTGAATAGATTTTCATTTAATGTCCTTGTCCTTCATCCGCTCCGCCCCTCAGTGTCTATCAAACAGTGTCCCCTCTACTAGAACATTGCTGTTTTGTAACATAATCCGGAATTTCTGATTAATTTTGCGTAATTTCATCGTCAAATAAATCTTCGCGTCTATATTCTAGAGTTGGCGCCCGGCGGATGCGAACGGGTGCGACTGGTTGCGAAGTTGCGACCGGTTGCGATGTTGCGAAGTTTAGTAGTCGCCGAAGAAATGGGAGGAGGCCCATTCCCCCCCACTCGGCGCCGCCGCAGCCGGATTACGGTATGCGCTATCTGCTTTATGTTTGGTGTGAAAATATATTTTTCTTCGCCTCCGCCGAGATTTTTGAGAGGTCAGAAATGATTTTATATTAGGAAAATGCGTCTCTAGGAGTTCTTTTATGTTTCTAAAACAGGCTCTCCGGAGCGTGCCTATACTGATGCGACCATCTAGGGGTATTTTTATGTTTTTAAAACAGGGCCTCTGGAGCGTTCCTATACCGATGCGTCCCCTAGGGGTGCTTTTATGTTTTTAAAACAGGCCCTCGGGAGCGTTCCTATACCGATGCGTCCCCTAGGGGTATTTTTATGCTTTTAAAACAGGGCCTCTGGAGCGTTCCTATACCGATGCGTCCCCTAGGGGTATTTTTATGCTTTTAAAACAGGGCCTCTGGAGCGTTCCTATACCGATGCGTCCCCTAGGGGTATTTTTATGCTTTTAAAACAGGGCCTCTGGAGAGTTCCTATACCGATGCGTCCCCTAGAGGTATTTTTATGTTTTTAAACAGGGCCTCTGGAGCGTTCCTACACCGATGCGTCCCCTAGGGGTACTTTTATGTTTTTAAAACAGGCCCTCCGGAGATTTCCTACACCGATGCGTCCCCTAGGAGTACTTTTATGTTTGGAAAACAGGCCCTCCAGAGCGTGCCTATACTGATGCGTCTCTAGGGGTACTTTTATATTTGGAAAATTGTCAGGCCCAGACCCAACCCAGGCTTCCAAAGGTCGGAGACGGTAAATACGTAAATGGGAACCGAACTAGAGCTGCCGTTGCACCGTACCTGATAACAGCAAAGGGGAGGGATATTTGCACTTGCAGGCAGGTATTCTGAAAATAATTGGCATACCGGGTATCGGTATTTATAAAAATTGCAACTACTTGGAGATTTAAGCTGTTCTGTTTTAGTGCTTTTACTACCACTTCTCTTTAAAGTCGTTTAAACTTCGCGCGCTTTGTGTTGTTTCACATGCAACAATATTACAGTAACCCGCCGCGGCAGCGCCGGGTGGGGGGGAATGGGCCGGGAATCAGAAGAAATCACCGGGCGGGTACAAATCGCCTCCCCAAGAAGTTGGAAAGTTGGAAAATGGAAAATATAAAAAATGGAAATTTGGAAAACATGCACATAACAAACAACCAACAACACCACACGGATGCAACAAAAATTTGCATATCGGTAACGCCGGTGTCACGCCATATTTGGTCCGGCCGCGCATTTGGTCCGGCCGGACCAAATATGGTGCCATATTTGGTCCGGGTCTGGCATATTTGGTCCGGGTATTACAATTTCCTGTTTAATTCCAATAAGTCGAACAAACTGCGTAAACTAATACAGGGTTCGTGCGGCTTTTGTTTAGCAAAATTCCCTGACCTTTCCCTGACTTTTCCATGACCAAAGTAAAAATTCCCTGACCAACCAGGGTGAGGAAACTGCAACCAAACTGAGCAAATTTTAAAAAGATTGGCTTGTAAAACGCATTTAAACGGTACTCAGAGGGTAAATTTCCAGTTTAAATAGTATAAAGTCAGCAGACCGATCTTCAAAAGGGTGTTCGGTAAAGTCCTGACACGACCATTTGACGGCGAGATGTTTCTGCTGCTATCAAATTTTCCCTGACCAGACACCAAAATTCCTGACTTTTTTAAAATTCCCTGACTTTTCCATGACTAGGGATGGGTACGAAAATTAAAACGAGGATTTTTACTCTACTGCTGTTCAATTTTGAGATATTACTGAACAAACAAAATTTGCATTAATATTCATGTATCTCCAAAACGAGTAACTATAGATTAAAACAAACGCCATTTTTGAACTCAGCGGGTCAAAATAGGTCGGGTACACTATTGACTGACAAAAGGTTCATTTCAGAAATGCATGAATACTGAGCATATATTTTAGGATTATGGCTTCTCACGGCATGTTTCTTAATGAAACTTTGGAGGTCCATAACTTGCGACAGAGTGGCCGTAGCGCAAAAATATGATAATATTCTGAATCAGCGGAGAAAACTGCACCAGATAGATACCATATTATGTCCAGATTTGACCGATAACTTATTGTCTGAGTACCAGGGCATAAAAGTTACATAAGTAGCTCAGGAGCAGTCAGATTGAAAAACAGATGTCATTTTCGTAATCAGCGGGAAAAACTGCATTAGGTGATATAAATTTTTATGGCTCTGTACCCTAGATGCGACTGAATTGAGTCACCTTTCAAACGAGCATGTTATAGCAAGTGCAGCCGTTTTGTTCCCAAATCATAAAAATGCCGATATCTTCAAACGTAGGCAACTTAGAGCAAAAATAAAGTTATTTTCGGAATCAGCAGCAAAAACTACGCAAGAAAAACTGCATTGCACCGCGGTTAATGGTCATACTAGCGAGTGGTGCCAGTCAAGAAAAAGGGTTGGTCTCAAATTTGGACGCCAATTTCTCCCGATCCAGAGCGAATCTAGCTAAACTGAATGCATTTTCGAACTCAGCACACAAAACTGCATATAACAGTACGCTAACAACTAAGCTTTGCAGAAAAAAATTTTTTTCGAACACCTTTGAGAGGCCAAAACACCCCCCCTCCCCCCTAACCGCACACTTTGGGGCGCTCATTTTGTTTGGCCTCATGCCTAACTTTTGTTAAAACATTAGCTTGGCAGGGCCTTTGCACAAAAAGTTATAAAGATTTTTCGAAAAAAAACGGAGTGGCATTTTGTGGAAATTTCGCAGTTTTCGGCGAATATCTCGGTAACCAGCTACGATCTGGAAACGGGAGTACCAGAAAATGAAAGGCCATTGGACCAGATACAAAACCATATGCGAGTCGAGATCCTAGCTTAAGAAACGAATGAAGGGTGATCGTTTGAATTGAGGGTGTCAGAGCTATTAAAATGAGCCCGAAAATTGCTGCCGACCCAACTTTGAGGGGGTGTAGCTCCGGTTCTAGGGGGTTGTTGGTGGCCGGGCATGCACCGTTGGTCTTCGACTGTGCTCTATTTTAATAGATATAAATATCAGCCAGATCCGTGAGATGGCCCTGCTTGCCCCCTCTCTTCGGCACCAAAGCTGACTTTCTCGCAAAATGCATCTTAATACAGCAATCAAAACCATTGGTCTGCGGACGATAGGCGGAGGAAATCGCTTGTTTTATACCAAGCCGCTGGCATAGACAGTTCCGTGTTAAGTGCATTACAGAAGTCTCAGCCTTGATACTCTCACAAAGCGTACAGTGATGCCAAACCGCTGGCTGCCTCTTATCAGAGGGCTGACAGAGCCAAACCGGTTTTATGTACTCCCTACCTTTAATTATTACATCTACCCGGACCATATCTGCGGTGACCGGACTCAATCTGCTGGCACAAAATTGTCAGATTTGGTCCGGCCGGACCAAATATGGTGCCATATTTAGTCCGGCCGGACCAAATATTGCCCGGACCAAATCTGACGCGACACCGGCAATTCGCCAACGGTATGAGATCCCGCCATCACAATAGACTCTTGTCTTTCCAAAAGTTCCACGGAATGGCATTCCAAGAATGACTGTGTTTGCGGAGTTTTCGTCTGTGCTTTGCTGCGTTCATCTCATCTGATTGTCGCATTTTAGCTGCACAAGTGCCTATTCTAACAGCAGTTGAGCACTTACATGCACTATGCATGTAAGTATTTCGTAAACTTCACCATGGACGACTAAAAACTACTGGACTGATCGCGCTCCCAACCGCTAATACATACTTAGGGTAACTTTACAAGTCCATATCTTTGGAACGTTCCACCTACAAACACTATAAATACATCTTTAGAATCCTGACGGTATCAGCAATCGAACTCAGCGCTCAAATCACTTTCAAACCACTACAAAAAAAGTTGATTTTTTTCCATCGCGCATTTTAGGATTACCAATCAATGTTGCGCAGATTAGGTTGCACCATAGTACAGAGCTCGGCCCCCTCTACAACTTTGGTCATAAGGCCCAAAGCGCTCCAACGCATCCATAAGGAGTTATTTGCAAAAAACCCTGAATATATTGAATGCATGGGAAACATGCATTAATAGCGGAGAAGCGACCGGAAATACGAATATCAGGCAAGATATTATGAACACTGGACCAAAATCACAGTAGAATGAAAGTAGCATTACATACAGTTACCGACTATGTCCAAACTTTGTTATCTTGGCTTGCGCACTGCGTTTAACACAAAGCAGTGAGCTTCTTGACGATGTTTTTACACATGCACTTAAAAAATTTAGTGACGAGAACTCGGGCAAACGAGTGACCCTGCAGACAACTACCAAACATACGTTCATGTACTACTAGGCCGTTTAAGATTTTTAGGCGTCCTGCCCTAATCACTCACAGTTAAACAATGCTTAATCAATCCCCTTTAACAAACAAAGGCAAAAACTCACTTCAGTGCAGCAACGACATCGTCAATTGAATGCAATCTGTCCGTTTCAAGAAACGCTTCTATCTCTGCTTCTTGTTTAGCTTGAGCGGCTGAAATGCATGCCTCGGAAGTTGCTGCTGCATGGCGCTTCTGTGGAGGCTTGGGTTGCTTATGCGGTTGGTACTGCTTGAAAACGCTAGGTATAGCCTCTGACTTCAGAACATGAACGATGAGACATACGACTTGGGTTCGTGTCATGCTCTTGAGTTTATAGTCATCAGGTGCAAAATGAAAGAAAATTTCAGACAGATACTTAGTTCAGATGAGATGAGGGGGGGCTTTTTGGAAACTTGTGCAAACCAACACCTGGCTGGTTTGGTTCATGTTTGTAGGCAGTTCTGCAGCCGGGCACAGAGCACGTCAAGGGCATTGCACTCTGAAACGCTATAAAACAATAGATCTACATATCGCACAGAAAAAACGAACCCGTTAAGCGCGAATGTGAAAAAAAGCCAGCTTTGGCTTATGTATCTGCAATGGGTGGGGAATAGCGTAAAAAGGATGAAAGAAATCAATGAGATAGGTTACCTACTGTACATTGTATCTAGTACCGAACCGATAACATGAATGGAAAAGGAACGCAGAAAAAACCGGGGGCAGGCCAAATCTCATGATCTCTTTCATACATTTCCTGGAATTAGCTATGAGTTAGCGCACATACAAGATTACTGACTCCGGTTCAAAGTTAAATGAATTCAGAGTTTTTTTTGCAAATAACTCCTTATGGATGCGTTGGAGCGCTTTGGGCCTTATGACCAAAGTTGTAGAGGGGGCCGAGCTCTGTACTGTGGTGCAATCTAATCTGCGCAATATTGATTGGTAATCCTAAAATGCGCGATGGGAAAAAATCAACTTTTTTGTAATGGGTTTGAAAGTGATTTGAGCCCTGCGTTCGATTGCTGATGCCGTCAGGATTCTAAAGATGTATTTATTGTGTTTGTAAGTGGAACGGTTCCAAAGATATGGACTTGTAAAGTTACCCTAAGTATGTATTAGCGGTCGGGAGCGCGATCAGTCCAGTAGTTTTTAGTCGTCCATGACTTCACTTACACTTTACAGGCTGATATATAGCACTGGAGGCAGCTTTGTGCCTACCTATCTCTTTCCGCACAAGATAACACCAACCGTTTGGATTTTCTGTTGTGATACAGTATGTATGTATGTACAGTTTTAGTCATTTGTGATACTCCGTTTTCAATTTTCTTGTTACATTTTCGAATTTAGATCATGAATTGCTAGATATCTGATACCCATGCATTTTACATATAAATAAATATTTTATGGTGCTTGCTTATACTTTAAGTTAATGTGTTTTGTCCTTTTGGTCATCACTGTGACTACGTAGTGACGCTGCCTGCAATTTAGAAATGGACTTCTGAGATCTATGCTCAAAGAAAAATAACCCTATTTACAGTCATAAACGCGACTCTGAATCTATTTCAGCTTAGATTTAGATTTGCTGTCAGGTCACCGAAAGGCAGTGATGACAAGTAGATAAATGGGTAGCATCGTGGTATGGGAAACCAAAGGGAGTCTGTGTGCAAGGCCACAGAATACGGGTTCTTCAGCTTTAACTTGCCAGAGATGGACTTGCATAATAAAGTAAGGTTTTTTATATAAAAGTAAGAATGTCAGGGATTGCACGAAAAGAGCTTTTACTTTTGCAACGTTTCGGCCTCGTACGGCGGCCGTTATCAGGCGGAATGCCAAGCTGGCTAGGCTAAGTTAAACAGAGAGGCAAGAAAAACAGAAAACATATAACACCATGAATCAGATCATTGGAAAAATTCTACGCCAAGAGTTTGACAACTAAGGTTTTTTATATTCGACTTATTGAATGAAACAATTTTGCGACAAGCAAATCGTTTCCAGCATGAGCTGTTGCGCTCATTTGCTTCATTTTGCCCTTAGTACTGCTTTTAAATTTCCTTCTGTTATGGTGTAACTTGCGATTTTCCAACTTTCCTACTTTCGGGGAGGCGATTTGTGACATTGGAAAACCCGCAAAACTTGTTGTACCTCTGTGTACCGCACGTCCTCACCGTTTCCGTTTTTCTGGGGAGGCGATTTGTATACGCGCCAGAAATCACATCTCATTTTGTGAACTTTTAACAAAAACGAAACGACCAAATGTGGCATTGACCACACATAACCGACCAATACCTCAAACGACTGCTCTCGATCTCCTGATTATTATTTTACACATCAACATCTTAATTAATGCATGCTTACGCACTAATTCAGCTCTGACTGGTGCGTAGTTCGTAAATCCCTCCCAAAGTTGGAGAGATCACTCGAATTGCAAATTTTGAACACAGACCACCGAATGTGATATCAAACGACTGCTGACGATCTCCTAATTTTATTTTACACATCAAATTCTAATTAGTGCACGTTATATTCAGCTTTACCTCAGATACGTGTTCTTGGTCTCGGAACAACAAATTCTAGAAACGGGCGCACCCTAATTGTAAATCTTTAACAAATATGACCGAATGCGGTATCAAACAATTGTTTATGACTTCTACATTATTGTTTTATACACGAACACATCCACAACCAATTACTGCATGCAATCCGAGATTACACGTTCTTGTCGCATTGCCTTACTTCATCGATTATCGGCCGATTTCCCCCGGAACACTACTATATTCTGTTCACAATCCACTCGGTTTCTGCTTTGTTCAAATTTCTTCGATTCTCTTAGATCCGTTCGTTTCTAGCTACCGTACTCGACATAGTCTTTGGTTTTTCAACACGAAAACATCTATCTATCTATTACGGTAGCCAATTTTCAGTGATGGAATTGAAGTGGCGTGGCGGCGCTGCTGTTTTTCGCTAAAGAGTGGCAATTGTGGAACACTATCCCCGCGCATTAGCAAAAACCTAACTGATTAAGCTGAGGCTAAGATAGATCCTAAAAAGTACGTTTAAGTTCATCCTAAGCCTAATCTCAAATCAATGTCGAAGCTTTAAAACTTGATCACAGTGCTGAACAGAAGCTGTTAACTTTCAAATTGGTGGGGGGGTAGTGTCAATGTATCAAAATCGGAGCATCAGTGCGTCATGCAAAAACGAAATGCACGCTGCTTCCCTCGCAATTCGCCAGGGAAACCTACAGGGTGTCCCAAAAAAAATGACAACATTTCTTTTTGCTGCCATTTTCGCAAATTTTGACCAAATTGTCTGAAATTTGAAACATAAGTGCCAAAAAAGTGGGAATTTTATGTTTTATAGTTTGGTGCATCAGGACTGACCCAATCCTGAGAAATTCAACAATATATAAAATTGAGAAATTTCAATTAAATATAGAAACAGGATCAAAAACGGAAACTTTTCTTTTTGCTGTATCTTCTTTAATTTTTGTCGAATTTGGATGAAATTTTGAATATATGCGCAGATATTTTGTAGGTCAAAAGTTCTGGCATTAATCAGTCCATATCGCTAGTACTTCGAAACTAAAGAAAATCAGCGTTTTTACTGCAGCAAAATGAAGAACGTGCAAACTCTGAGAACTAAAGGAATAAGAACACCATCCAGATGACCTCCATTTGAGTTATTACACTGCTGCAACCGTTTCCCATAAGCATAATAAACATTTCTTAGCATGGTTGGGGTGACAGACTGAATTACGCTTGCAGGTGCTTCGTTCAGCTAAGGAGTGCGAAAATCAATGTTGTCGTTGTATTGTGATCGGGATTTTTTATGTTAAGAGCTGGGCTGGGTTCATGCACCAACTTTTGACCTACAAAACAACCCGTTATTCTGCGCATATATTCAAAATTTTATCCAATTCCGACCAAAATTAAAGAAGATTCAGCAAAAAGAAAAGTTTCCATTTTTGATGCTGTTTCTACATTTAATTGAAATTTCTCAATTTTATATATTGTTGAATTTCTCAGGACTGGGTCAATCCTGATGCACCAAATTTTAACACATAAAATTCCCACTTTTTTGGCACTTATGTTTCAAATTTCAGACAATTTGGTCAAAAATTGCGAAAATGGCAGCAAAAAGAAATGTTGTCATTTTTTTTGGGACACCCTGTAGCTTAGCCTGTACAAGGTATAGAAAACTTGCTATAAAATTCATACATCATACGTATGAACGTGCATTCGTGCCCAACCCCGAATCGATAGAGCATTATCCTAGCTACAGAATTTGCACAGTTAGAAACATTGGGATCTAAACCCCAGGACGGTGGCCCCATTTAAAGGACGAAAAAATGCCCCATGACCTCCACTTCCTATATAAAAGAATCGTAGCATTTGAGTCCTCTTACAGATATGTCTGCCCAAGAGCATATGGGTAGATGACGATTTGCGCACTTGACGCCCTACCACCCTGATTCCCCTTTGAGCCAGCATAACAGGATGCCTTATTATTGTTTTTATAGCCGATCGGCTTCCCCCCAGAGTCACCTCCTTTCAGACGCATGATGCAATGACTTTAAACGCATCATCAACCTTTCTAACAGCTTCTGGAAGTGTTTATAAAACTTTTGTGCCTCTTGCATGCCAATTACAGTCACCACTTGCAGATGCACATTTGACGATTTAACCCTTTCGAGTTCAGCCCTCATGAGAAGACAAAAAGGGGTGTTCATATCGAGATGAGCAAAACCACTGTGTTCGTGAACACCATCAAACACCCCTAAAAACCTCAAACGCCCCATGAACACCTCGAAGAAGACTTTAGGGACATTTTCGGGACACTTTAGGGACACGTAACTAATAAACTGTCCCTAAAATATCCCCAAAGTGTCCCTAAAGTTCTAAAATGTCCCTAAACTAAAGTGTCTCCAAAGTGTTTATGAGGTCTTCCGGTTGTTCTTGGGGTGTTCACATCAATGATTTTGGTGTTTGGGGGGCAGTGTTGGGAGGGTGTTTAGAAAGGCCGCCGAACACATTTTCTCAATCAATAAATAGAAAGTTTGTGTTTGTGCTCAACATGCCAAATGGTCCAAGGTGAAGTCAAAAGGGTTAAAGCACATCAGCAGCCTTCCTGCCAGCTTCAGGAAGCATTTAGTAAACTTTTGTTTTTATGCCCGCCCCTCTCATGCCATCCCTTGCAGATGCATCATGCGATTAAAACCACATAGTAAGTAGCGTTTGTAACAGCTTCTGGAAGGGTTTACTTCATTTTGTATTTTTGTGCCTGTGCCCTGCCCCCCTACTCAACCCCTCGGACTTTGTAGCTCACCATTGGGAGCCCCCTTGTACCACACGCATAATAGCAGTTTTGAGAACTCATTTCTAACTGTTTTCCATGTTTTTGAAATTCCGGATCGATTAGTCTGAATCACTCCCAAAGCAACCCCCATCTACCATGTAAACTCCTGCGATAACGTTAACAAAATGTGAAACATTCACACCTACCAGTAATACGAAGACAAAGTCGAAAGGGGGTTCGGGGTCTGGCACTGGCTGTGGGTCTGAGCCCAAATTCTAGGGAGGGATTGGGCACTAAAAAACGCTCAAAAATCGCAATTTTCGGCTAAATATCGTCAGAAATCGATAATGGCAGGCCGCAGCAGCCGAGTGAATCAGTCACTCTAGACTCTCTCTCCGTTACTACCTGCTGTACGTACAGGTCGGTCGGCTATTAGTCTGTTTGTAATCCGTGTGTTGTGTGTGCTCGGAAGTAAGCTGTGTTCAAGAGTCACTGGCCCTAGCACACTCGGACGTCACACACCTACAGACGGAACAGTACCACTACCCTGTACCTACCGGTACCATAAACGGCGTTAAGTGTCTGACTGTATAAGAGAAGCGCGTTTTTCTCCATCACCACACGAACACTAAACTCCTTTAAAGACCGAAAATGACCAACAAACCCACGTGAGGCGCAAACGCGCTTCCCTTGATAATAAACGCAATTGGTACTCTACTCTACCTGTATGTTGATTCGTCCATGCGGGCTAGAACCATGAACGTACTGAAAGTGCGTCTTCGGCCGATGCCGAACCAAGGCTAATTCGTAAAGTCAATCAATCAAAATAGGTTGCAAGGCAAGACTACTAAAATAGCTTCACTAACATTCTTGGTTTCACACAAAGAAAATCAGAACAAAAGACAGAATTTTTAAAAATTGACAAAACATGAGAGTATCATTCCCGACAAATTTTCAGAAGCAGCATAACATCGACTCGTACGTACGTAGGCGGTAGGCCGACCGGACTCAACTTTTCTACTTGGGCGATTGAAGAATTGATTGATAGAAGCTGCTAAAAACCTAATTTCCACTTCAAACCGTTGAAGCTATGCGAAGACGGTTTCCTGCAACCACAGTTTGAACGCGGTAGAAGTATAATAGATCCAGTAAAGCAGGTTGAAGAGCAGAAACAAGGAAGGCAATAGGACGATAGCCACTCGGTCAGCACACAGTGCTACTTTGTACAAATGATGTTGCTGTTCATCAAGAACGGCCATTGCACATCCGGTGTCCACTACAGCGTTGACCGGCACGCGTTTTCCTGTAAGACTGAGCTCTCTTTGTGCAGAATCGACTGAGCGCAATCTTCCTTGAAATTGCTTGCCCAGCTGTTGCACACCTCGCTGACATTTCTTTGCGCAACTCATCACTGACAACACCAGTGCTGACTGCAGCACAGAAGACACGATAAACACCAGACAGACCGATGTGTACCAGTCCATTGCGGTGCCGTACCACCCTGAATACCAAGGCGTTGCCACGCGGTAACCGGTGGCCTGCAAAACTCACAGCCTTCGACAAATTCTCTCAATACGTACTGTACCAGAATGGAATATACAGTCAGAGCTGCAAATCCGATCAATAACTTCGTAGCCACTTCCCCGCAATCGACAACAAATGCAATCCAAGATAGCACGACGATTAAAGCCATTGGAATATACGAATGCAGCAGGTGAGCCATCCACTTGCGTTTCATGGTCAGTGTCACAGATAGACATGGAAAATCTGCAGAGTAAGTCAATAGAGGCAGACCTGTCACGTTCCGTTACCATTCAAGTATTCTTGAACGTAGTGATGCTTGATATTAGAACAGTTGTTTCCGGCAAGGTAGTGTATTTGAAACTCAGTCGCCCCAAAATCTGGATTCTTCATGGTTGTTGCATTTGGACCAAACCACTCCAGTTGCATCTGTTTCCTTGTTAGCTTGTCTAGAAGACGTTGCTGAGGTCCAAATACAAGAACATACGTCTTTCTCTTTATATATATTTTCTTACTGCTTTTAAATCTCAAGTGACATTGTTGTACGTCAAATGGATAGTCATCAATTTGCATTGAACAGGCCACTCTGTACAACATTCTAAAAAGTAGATTTGCTGAGTTTAGTTTACCGTATCTAAGCGCCTGCGCACCTGTAGGAATACTGGACGGTACCATCGCTATGGACCCAAAATGAAAATTCTGGTGTATCTCTAGTGAAGGGCTCTGCATTGACGAGACGAATCTGTGGTATCCAAAAACTGGTCAGACTTGCCGCATCTCCTATTAGGTCTGGTTCGCGTTGTGAATGGACTAGTCGCTCATCGTTCCAAGTAAGATGCAAAAGTAAATTCATGTCAAAACTCTGAATTTGAACATAATTCATGTTATTTTCTGGGACCAATTACCAATAATGCCGTACCATTGTCAAAGGCTCAAGATTATTTACTGACGCTATGTGCAGTGCCAAGTTTACCAATGCAGCTTGTCCTGTGTGCAAAGTTAAATTATGACACTTTGAATTTTCTTTATTACCTTCATCGTTTTGAGGCGGTTTTACGTTCGAGTAACCAAATGAACTTAAGTGGCTATCAGAAAATCCGTTGGGCCAAGCGGAGCATTTCCTAAAGCATTATAATCAATTTCGTAAAGCAAGTTTTAATGAACAAATTGCTACGTATGTTCTATATTGTACCTGAATGTAATGGGAATTGGTAGCAAAATAGTCATTAGGATAGCTAGAAGATGCATAGGAGGTGCAGCTTTTTCCAGTACTAATTTTACACTAGAGGGATTTGACGTGTTTATTGAAGTAATCCAAAACTTGACAGATAACAGCTGACTTTGATGTTTAGACACACATAAGTAGCTCTCACCTGCCCCACAACGCTTAGGGGTGAGTGAAGTGAAGTTTGTATTGTCGATCGAACTTAGTCAGTGCTCAAGAGGGTCGTAGTTGTCCCTAATTGGCCACACACTTGGTGGTTGGTTGGGGTGGGTGGGTCTATTTAAGAGATAGGAATGAGCACAGAACAACATCACATTGTTCATATTGTTTGTTTGTTTATTCGCCTCTAATCAACAAATTGTAAAAATTCTGTTAGGTCCGCCTGTTTAACAAGCTTTATAAAATATTCAAATCCGTAGCGAAACACAGAGTCAGCAGTTTGACACTCTCTGCAGCTCCTTGCGAAGAAGAAACGGCTGCTGCACGCATGCAGCTGGACACAAATCTGCAGCGCCCCGAACCCCATCATCAGACCGCTTAAGATGAGCTCAGATGCTCTTAAAAATGGTGTCAAAAACGGGCGTTGAAGCTGGTGAAAAAGTAATTTGGAAAACACTTCTGAATTTGTGTGAAACACTGAAGCCGTTCAAAGCTTCGTGTCAGACTGTTGTTTATGATGTCTCTTGACATCATAATCGGGAGCGTTCCTGTGCTGAAACTACTAGTAAACATTGTGTGAAACTGAACCTGTATTTGAGTGTTCATGAGGTTTCTAAGGTCCGTAATGGACGTCACCGAAGGCCTTGTATGCATCTTTGTTGTTGAATATGGTTCTGAAATTATTGCTTATAGGTGTGGCCTGTGTATCTCCAGATCAATATTTACCCAATATTTACCCGGACAGATTAATTTACCAGAAATCGAACAAAATTTACCCGGCCCCGTTAGATTTATTTACCGGTCGCCAGAGGTCTTAGCAAACAATAAAAAAACGTCGGAACAGCTGAAATTCCGGTAATGTCGAGTCGGCATGAAGCGTAAATTTACGGTACCAGCGCTAACGGGCCGTCCATAAACTACGACGTTCAAAAATTCAAAATTTTGCACCCCCACCCCCCCTCCGACGTTTACCGACGTTTTCATCATCACCCCCCATAAAAATTACGACGTTTGGGAGGAACCCCCCCCCCCCCGAAATAAAATTTTCGAATTTTCGTTCAAAATCTGAAGCTGCTTTTCTGACTACTTAATCACAAATGAATAATAGAAAAATTTATGCCTGTGCACATACGTATTTACCAGTTAGTTTCACCAATCTTTCAAAAATTTATTTAACTTTCAGTTAAAAAGGAGTCATTCAAATCGGTTGAGATTTGCGGTTGCCACAGTAAAAAATATGCTGGGTTATTTTAATCACTCTTGTTCATTGCCAAAATCAGTGTTTCAAATTTGTGGGCAAATACCTCGAGAACCTACAAGCAGAGCATCTTAACGAAAACTCTACCAATCGATAATTTATTTGCCTTTCATTCAAAAAAGATTTATTCAAATCGGTTGGGATTTACGGTTGCTACAGTAAAAAATCTGCTGGGTTGTTTTTTTTGCACACCCTGTACAAATCACGCTAACATACTGTATGTTGTACAACTACAAAAATGTGTCAAAAACCGTTTGACTCTCTCTGCATTCTTGCTTATTCTGCAATCGTCAAACCTTACCAAAAAAGGCCAAAAATACGTCAACGTTTTGCCTCAACCCCCCACCCCCCCTCCGACGTTCTGCGACGTTTTTCGGGGTACCCCCACCTAGGGAACGACCGGAATTCCGATTCCGATTCCGATTCCGATCGGAACTGGCAGTTCCGATTCCGATTCCGATTCCGAACTCAGAGGTCTCGGAATTTTTCGGAACTTCGGCTAAATTTTTAGGAAATCAAACACCAATTCTATGCGCACTATTGCGTGTCTTCTTTGCTGTGCAATCGACAATCTGCATAGTTTAGTAATCCATAACCTACTGTAATCCCACTAAGTAGAAAAATATAAGTTAGCACTACTCCGTTGTGGAAGCACCTGAGTCTGAAGCACTCGGCAGTCTTCAAACGCCTCAAAGATTTTGATCAAAGCCAGTGAACGAAAAGTTTAAAGTGGCAATACACATTTTGGAAGGCGACAGAAGTCACTTGAAGCCTGAAAAATAGAGTATGAACAATACCTGAAAGACCCAATACCCAATACCTGAGACCCCAATACCCAATACACGCGTAACTGAGCCAAAAATTGCATTTCAGTGAAAAGGTACATTCCAGTGGTGTACACAGGATTTCTTTCACAGGGATTAAAATTTCGAAGAGGCTTAGTTGGGCCATTATCCAACTAGGGCGAGATATTTTGAAAAATTAGCCTTTAAGAAAGATTTAGAAGCCTTCTGGATGGTAAAATAAGCAAAAATTAACAGTTTTAGTCTGTACATGATCTACTGTATTACAGTGTTTCTGATTTTTTTCGGCAGATTTTTTCTTCAAACTCCACCGGAAAGGGGTATACCGACCCGCACCCCCTGGGCCCTGGGTACAGTACCATACATTCTGTATCACTAAAATGACAAATTACAATTGAATTACAAACGTTTATCTTAGATAAGAATAGAGAATTTGCGCTAATTACTGGTGTACTAATTAGAAAAGCGGACAGTATAAGACATTCTTAACCTTTAGTTTATTAACGCAAAAACTGTTTTCTATACCTACTGTAATCATCAGTCAATCTTTTCGATTTTTTTCAGGTCAGTTTTTCAGTTCAACAGCGATTTTAGTAGGTCCTAATTAGTATTGGGCATTGCGGCATAAAAAAACCCAATACCAAACCTGGAAAACACCCCCAATACACACACTACCCAATATCGGTTCGCATTCTACTGAAAACGTTGAAAAATTGTTGTTTTTAAAGTATAATTTACGCGCTTTGAATTTTACCTATTGATGGTTGCGATTTTAATGCATTGTTATCGTTTGACATGGTGATTTGTACTGGATGTTTGCATGGAATTGTAAAGGATGGTTGCGTAGACACTGTTTTCTTTGCCAAAAACAGGTTATTCCAAAATTTTAAGCCGATTTTCAAAAAAGTTCCGATTCCGAAAAATTCCGATTCGGAACTGTAGTTGAGTTCCGATTCCGATTCCGATTCCGATCGGACCCAAAAATCCGGTTCCGGTCGTTCCCTACCCCACCCCCCCTCCGACGTTCTGCGACGTTTTTCGGGGTACCCCCACCCCCCCTCCCTGAACGTCGTAGTTTATGGACGGCCCCTAATGCGTGATAAAGTTCACATCAACTTCAACTTTATTCTCTCAACCCACACCAACAGCAAACGAGGGGTTGGAGACTGAAATAAAGAACAAATGTGCAATACAAAACAGTCAAAAAACTGCTGCACTGGATTTACATTGGAGGAAGCCCATTACCACCCGCCGAGCCGACCATCCAGCCTAGGTTTTAGCTTTAGGCCTAGGTTTAATCTTACCTTGTCACATTAATAATAAATACCTATTTCGCGGGTGGAGGAGTGTACCGGGTATTATTTACGTTAAAGTTTGACCGGTAAATAGAGACCGGCAAATAGGGATGTTCTTGACCGGTAAATAAAGAATACAATAACGCCTAGACGGTCTTTTCTTGGTAATGCATAGTATGTTCTTCAATAAAATGCGGTTTCGCACTAATTTAGACCCTAAATAGAGATATGGCACGGTTTCGAAAGCGTTTGAGTTGAGGAGAGGCTTGGTTGGAACTGTCTTCGTCACAGGTAAATTAAACAGTGCTAATTGGATCTTTGCTTAGTACTATCTTTTTCTCTATAGAGTTGTTCACGGCTCGTCGTGGCCCGGCGGATACAAGCATACCAGCAAGCAGCAAGAGTTACCGTTGTTAAACCAACAAAGAACGCGTTTGCACATTAAAAGTGGTTGCGCTCTTATAAGTTAATCCGAATCTTCTGTTTTCTATGTCAGGTCATGTGCTTACTTCACAGCATTGCAGAAGCCGTAACAGTCTGAAATTGCGTTTGGACCACTTTGGTACAGACCACCTAAACAATGGGCCACTTTGTTCGGGAGATACCAACGACGCACCACTAAACTACGCTCCTTCCCGCTGTTTCCCGCTCAATTAATTAATTAATTAATTAATTTAATTTGCTCCGTCCCGCGCCCTCCCCTACCCTTCGTAAAAAATAAATAAGCGCACGATTTTTTGTCTTGGACCGATGCCAAAAAATGCGACCCACCCGTTCGTTTTGCTACAATGAAAAACATTTGGTTGAAATAGATTTTTGTTGTTAGATGGCATTTTTGTGGCGACGGCGAGTAAAAAAAAAGCTGACTAATACTGTGAGTGATTGAATAGAGCGTTCGCAGCCGGACCCTACGGAGCAAGGAACAGGAGAAAGAAAGAAATTGAGACATGAATGTTTCTTCAGTTTCGTACTGTTGTCTCTTCTTAGTGCTGTGCTTCTGGTTGCCATCCGCCATGGCAGGACGTCGTTTACGAAGGTGCTGCTAATATTTGAATGTGAAGGATTGATTATTGTGACAAAAATAGATTTGCTGCAGGAAGCACATGCGCACTGCTTACCTGAGCCGACCTCGGCCCGACCGTCCAAACGTGGTCTTTATTATGACCGACGACCAAGACGTGTTGCTGGGTTCGATGGAGTTTATGAACAAGAGCATCAGAATTCTGAGACACCGAGGCGCCGAGTTCGTCAACGGATTCGTCACCACACCCATCTGCTGTCCGTCCAGAAGCTCCATTCTGACAGGAGTTTACGTGCACAACCACTACGTCATGTCCAACAACAAGAACTGCACCGGCCCTGAGTGGAGGTTTGCTTTGCTCACTCACTTGCCTTCTCTCCCTTCGTCGTTACATGCTCTACCTGTAAAACAGCAATCGAGAGGCATGAACCAATCAAAAGTTATAAATCAACAGCCAAATCATGAATAGACAACAGTCCTCCGACCTTTCTGCTATTTTTAGATGTATTTGAGCATTTGATTTCTTTTTATCTTTGAGCGACCCTCCTCCGTGACCGAATCGATAACAATTTTTTGTCTGCTTGCCACTCGGGTGGCAAATCGGCCTTAATATCTGCCTTTTTTAGAAGTCGTTTTGAATTGGAGACATTTGGTGTGTACCTGCAGCAGGCAGGATACCGGACGGGTTACTTCGGCAAGTATTTGAACGAGTACAACGGTTCGTACGTGCCACCCGGCTGGAACGACTGGATGGGCTTGATCAAGAATTCTCGCTTCTACAACTACTCGGTCAACCACAACGGACACAAGATAAAGCACGGCTTCGACTACAAGAAGGACTACTTCACCAATCTGATCGTCAACGACAGTCTCGTCTTTCTGCGACGACAGAGACGCAAATTTCCCACGCACCCGTTGTTGATGGTGCTCAGTTTCCCCGCTCCGCACGGGCCCGAGGACCCGGCGCCCCCGTATAATGATAAGTTTGTGGGTGTGGACTCGCATCGCACTCCCGCCTGGAATTACGCTCCCAACCCTGATCGGGAATGGTTATTGCAGCGAACGGGAAAGTTGGAACCGGTGCATGTGGTCTTCACTGATTTGCTGCACCGACGCAGACTGCAAACTCTGCTCTCTGTTGATGACGCTGTGCAAAAGGTACTTCTTCTCAGACACACGTACCATAGCTATCGGTAATATTATGCTATCAGATCAAGCCGCATATCTTACATACAGTTCCGGCCAGCATTTTCGGCTGACGGGTGGTAGAATTTTGTAATCCTGAGGGTTGGCGACTAATTGGTGTTCAGTTGAAGCGATGGTAAGCCAAAGCCAAGGGAATTTTTGGCTTACAGAGGCCGACCCTCAGCCCTCTCTAGCAATTTCAAAATTCCACACCCCCCTCAGCCGAAATGCTAGGTTAAACAGCTGTCTGATGCTGAATGCAGGTCTACGCAGCTATTACTAGGTGGTGTCTGAGCTGCGAGACATGAGGGAGCTGTCGAACACCTACATTATCTTCACGTCCGATCACGGCTATCACCTAGGACAGTTCGGCTTAATCAAAGGCAAGAACATGCCGTACGAGTTCGATCTCAAAGTGCCCTACTTCATTCGCGGTCCGAGGGTGCCTCGCGGTATGCGGTACGTGCAACGATTCCCATCCTCCCTTCCTAACTCACCTTTTCCAGAGTTGTTCAACCGGTAGCCAATATAGATTTGGCTCCAACTGTGCTGGACATGGCCGGTGTGCCGGTGCCGGAGTCGATGGACGGTCGGTCGGTGCTGCCGCTGTTGACTGGAAAATCGAAGAAGTCTGCTCATTCAGGGTAGTGGTACGCACCGTTGAGCTGATCTCGTGTCGCGCTTTAGCCGCCCTTCTTGCTTTCAGCTCCCGGTCACTGTCCTGGAGACACACTTTGCTCGTAGAACGAGGGTAGCATTTTTTTATCTCTTTCCCTTCAGTCAAAACGGCTAACTGTTACACACACTTGACACCAATTACCGTGGGCACTGCTAGCGCATTTGACCAAGGCTGATGCTGATTATGCTAAACCATTTTGCTTTGGTGCCAAATCAAGTGTCGACTGTGGTGTCGAGTCGATGTGTTAACTGTTCTGACTGTTGCATGCAGCAGCATATATCTGTTTGATGCAGGAAGATGCCTAAACTGCGGAAACTGCGCGAACGACTAATGAGACAACGCGATCGGTTCAGCAAAGAGATGAGAATTCAGAGAGAGTGTCAGAAAGACATGTACTCTTCTCCTTGCAAACCATTTCAGGTCTGTCTGTGCGCCCACGTTTTGTTTCAAAATGACCGGTTCCCGTTTAATTCTGAAACTCCGCCCATCCATTAGACTTGCAGAAGTGGGAGTGTCGCCGTAACGAGTTTGGCCAATGGCGTATCTTCAAATGCCGCGGTCGCGTACAGCTGGAAAAGCAGTGTCGTTGCAGACAGCGCAGACGCACTCGCAGCACGTCTAACATCGGTACGCTCTTCGTTAGGTCGTCCTTGTTGGGCACCCACAGTTGTTAGGGCCAAAAATTTAAAAAAGTATCTTTTTAAAAGCTTTTTTGTAAAATAATTGCAATTTCTTTGGTAAGCAGCCAACATTTTATCTAGCAACCTGCATAATAATTCTTTTGCATTGAGCCTAACAGCGACTGCCTAAGAAATCCTTCCTTAGGATTCACCTAGAAGTGCCTCTCTCTAAAGGCAATTTCATTGAAATTATGCAGTTATAGGCCGTGTTTAGACCTATATCGGTGTTTTCGAACAGGTTTCTTAACTGACTTGAGGTGCAAAAGTGGAAATGTTCTTTAAAGTACCTGTTCTAGCACGCTGGACACCGTTTAGACGATTTAAAAATGTTTTTTTGATTTTTTTAAAAGCAAAAATTTTTGGCCTTCATAATTTTTTTAACAACTGTGCCATCATCAGTGATGAATTTTTTCAGATGAGGCTAAACAGTCGTACAAAGTGCAAGAAGAGGTGTTGTTGTCCGACTGGGAGAAATTGAGTAGCCTGAAAAATGAATCGTCGCAGTTGTTGGATATTCCGGAGTCTTTGATTAACCGTTGGGAGGACGAATTTTTCAAACAGCTTCTTCAGGTGATGTTTGGTCCTTTTTTACTATTGCATTCGACGTCCGGTTGGTTGCGGGCTTTCTGCACAGAAAACCTTTCCAAATCACTCCTTTAGGTCAACGCAGTAGCCTATCTGTTCTGATAGTCTAGAGTAGACATTTTTATTTGTGCTCTGCAACATGCAAAACTGAACAAAACACCCAGAAAACTCGTCAACACACGAACACATTTGTAAGCTTAAAAACTGTGCGTTCCTAGATTTTGATTTTCAATTCGATAAGGTCAAGGTTTATTTCATTTTGCAAAATATTGATTCTCATGCTTATCGCAGTTTTATAGAAAGAGATTGTTGAAAATGACGGTTGGCACCAAGGAGTTTTCGATGCCGTCGAGGACAGCCAAGATCTGGACTCGGTCTATCAAGTAATTAATTAATCGTTGTCTTTTAATGGCAGCCACCTAACGTATGTTGTTGGTACCAACAACTACGGCGTCACAAACGTTGTTCTGCGGTACAACTGGTACCACTACCGTAAGCCTGTACTATACATGTAACAGCTCCGGACCGACCGGGGGTTTTCCCTCAGGGGCCGTATTCTGGAACTAGGGTTAACTCTAACCCTGGGTTAGCAAACCCGGGTTACGTCTAACCCGTATTCTCAAAGTGAGGCAAATTTCTAACCCAGGGTTGAAAGTTACCCGAGGTTTAACCCTGGGTTAGTTTTAACCCAGGGTTAGACCTAACCCTGGGTTAACTCTAACCCGTATTCTGCAGTAGCTTCTAACCCGGGTTTGACTCTAACCCGGGTTAGATCTAACCCTGGGTTTGCAACCCTGCTACAAACAGGGTTAAACCCTGGGTTAGCGCTTGTTTGTTTGTTGCAGTTTTATTTCTTCCTCATTTTAAGTGGAGTGGCTGTAAATCGACAAACAACTAATATGTTTTTGTGTTTTCACCTGATTTTAACCCGGGGTTGCTCGTGGTTGCTCGTCGCTAACCCTGGGTTTGCTAACCCGGGTTAGAGCTTAACCCTGGGTTAGTAAACCCGGGTTAGATTTTAGCTTCAAGAATACGGGTTAGAAGGTCGGGTTTAGCAACCCAGGGTTTGGCTGTTTAAATACCAGCACTGGAAACGCCACATTCGGTTTCCAAAGGCTTTTCAAGCTAATTTTAGCCTAAAAATTAGTCATTTCTGAGCCAGTTTGTTAGTACTGGAGCCACTACTAGTACTTGTATTTTGGGTCGGAGGGGGCCCTTAACCTGTCTGGGGGTGAGGGGTTTGGCCTTTCCAGCTAGGGGGTAACCCCTAGTACATGTATGGCTGGTACCAAGTGAGGCCATTAAATCAAATGTGTAGAGTGCAGTTGTTTCAGACAAGCACCAGATTTAAGCGTTCTGTAACGGAAGCACCCAGTCGAACGCAACATCGGATACGACATCAGGAGGGGAAAGAAGAGCTAGACGGTGGGTCTGCCGCGTTTACGTGCGTGGCGCAATCCAGGCCTGCTGTAGATCTGTTTCTCACCCAAAAGTGCCTGGCCTACACCAACACCAGTGTGATGTGTCAGCCAGAGGTTTACACTGACTACGACAGTTGGCTCTCCCAGAAGCTCAGTTTGGATGACCGGATCAAGAAGATGCGTCAGCGTCTACAAGCCGCTCGGGTTGGAGCAAAATACAGCGGTCCCTGGTGGCAAAGAGAAAAAGCGCTCTTTCAGGACATCCGAAAGCATTTGAGGCACGGAAGGCCGCACGCTCGTCAGTCCACCAATAATTCGGAGGAAAGCAGTAGCAGAGTCGGTCGTTGCAAGTGTTCGACCAGCGTATCCGAACAGCAACATCCACTCAAGTTGGCTTACTTTAGTTTACTTTTTAGTTGGTAATTTTGCGGTGCTTTAGAAACATGCCGTATTTGTCGGACGCAGAGATCCTCAACTACAAGGTGGCTCGCCGCAGAGGCAGGAAAGGCCGGCGAAGAGGCCACGGTCGCAAGGGTCGGAGACAGAGTGAGAAGAAGAAGTACTGCAACATCCCTATGATGAATTGTTTCATCCACAACCCGGAGCACTGGCGCACGCCGCCGTTGTGGCCCGAGGCGCTGGGCGACTTTTGTTTTTGCCAGAACTCTAACAACAACTCTTATTGGTGTCTTCGCACTGTCAATCAGACTCACAATTTTCTCTACTGCGAATTTGTCACAGGCTTTGTCAGCTATTATGACATCTCCAGCGATCCTCATCAGGTAAACTTAAGGTGTATTCATACTGGTGTAGAAAAAGATCGCCAGGCGACTTTTTCTGTAGGGCGACTTATTTGTACGCACCAACATGCCCCGTATCATCTTCCGCCTGCAACAACACCTGGAAGATAACGCGTTGGTGCGTATATTACAAATAAGTCGCCCTACAGAAAAGTCGCCTGGCGATCTTTTTCTACACCAGTATGAATCCACCTTTAGCAGTGCCTGGTCATATTCGGTCAGGCAAAGTTTGTACCGAACCGTGCGACGCCATTTGTAAATTTCTGTGGGCCTTCTCTTAGTTAGAGGTTTGGCACGGGTAAGCGGTTAACACATTAAAGTGAAACCAGCCTTCTAGTTAAATTATGGTACACCTCACCCAGATATGGGCTAGCATTTCGGTTGAGGCGTGGTAAATTCTCAAATCCTGAGAGGGGTAGCGGCGGCTTATGGGGGTTGATGGAGGGGATGGTAAGCCAAAAAGTCCGATTTTTACTAAAATTAGTTACCTTAGTTAGGTTAGAATAAGCTATTCTGAGCTCATTTACAAGTAATCTAGGCTTACTTTTATCATAATTTTCTATACAAAATTCTTCCTAAAAATTCTTGAGAGGGGTAGCGGCGACCCGATGTGGAGTAGGTCAGAGCCTGAGAGGGGTGAACCCCTCAGTCCGCCCCTTTGCCCATGACTGATCTTACCTCAGTCCTGTATGTAGCCAGCGTTCTCTGAGGGTAAAACGCATTCACGAACACAACTGCTGTGGCTAAGAAGGAAGGAGTGTTTTAGTTGCGCAATGTTGTGTACCAGTTAGACGTTGCCGTGCTTGAGCAGCTAAGCGCTCAATTGGAACAGCTGAAAGCTTGTAAAGGGTGGAAGGAGTGTGAGCGGCTGTCAGGTATGCCTCTTGTAAGTCTTGTCCAGATCACCTATGGCTTTTTTTGCAGCTGCTGTATCCGAACAGTTTCAGCTAAAGGAGCCCTAACGTAACGATTCGATAACATAAAGCTGTACGGTTTCACTTTTAATCATCAGTTGGTGCTTTACATTATTTTGTGCATTTACAACCTTAGAACAGTTTATGAACTGGCAGTTTTCCTGTGTTTGACTTGTGTCATAATGTTTGCAATACTCTCTGTCAAGTTTTACATACTGTAGTACTCTGATACCCGTTCAGAACAGAACATACCGGTAGCTGTGATTATGTCGCTTTAAATCTAAGAAAAAGAAAAAACAGTAGCTTCACTACCTGCACACAGCACTTTACACAGACGGCACTAATGGCATCCATGCTATTATTTGTATTTATACATGGGCTTGAAAAATCTGGGCGGTATGTGGTTCTTCGGTGGGGGCGGGGGGTTGAAGCGTATAAATTTGCTTTCCCAAAAAAAGCTCGCCAAAATTTTGGATGGGGTATGGGCCGCCGAAGAGGTTTTGACCAAAATTTCTGTTTTTCCCAAGTCGCCGAATTTCTCCCAAAAATGATCGCCAATATTTTTGGAGGGGGTAGCGCCTACCGGCGAGGGGGTATGGCTGGTCGATGAGAGTTTTGGCCGGCGAGGGAGGTAAACCCCTTCAGGCCCGGCCCATGTATGCTGGTAGGGGTAGCACCCTATTATTGTATTTTCCCATATACAGAACCAGACATGGGCAAAGGGAGGGCTGAGGGGGGTTGACCCCCTCAGGTCGCTGCTACCCCTCAGGAATTTTTAGGAAGAATTTTGTATAGAATTATGATAATAGTATGCCTAGATTGGTTGTAAATGAGCTTAGGATAGCTTATTTTAACCTATTTTAGCGAAAAATAAGCCAAAACCTTGATATTAAAAACAAATCAGACTTTTTGGCTTACCATCCCCTCAACCCCCCCATCATCAGCTGCCACTACCCCCTCAGGATTTGAAAATTTACCACCTCAGCCGAAATGCTAGCCCATGTTTGTATAGAATCAGTACCATATAATGCCGTTAGTGGTTGACATTTACAGATAGTAGACAGTGATGTGAATGTCAGTGTCTTGGAACACTTCCTGTATCATGGGTTCCACTTTCTTCCAGTTCAGTCCGTCCAGTCCACAGCCGATTTTTGGCATTGCCACTTTAGTGACGCTGTTTTCCTGACAATGCAGTTTCATATCGGTGAGAGAAGCTCGCAATGAAGTGTAGGTCGGTTTCTGCCAGTACTTTTTCTTTGTGATCAAATAATATACAAACCTATCTCCTCGCTTCAGCACTGCCGCTGTACCGGTTAGCTTTCCTTAAACAGTCGATTGATTGGGGTATTAGCATTATACGCACCTTAAACGCCACTCGCAGTTGGGCGCCGAACTTCCGCAGTGGCAAATTTGCTTAGATCGATCTGAGAAATATTTCAAGGGCAAACCCTCATGGACTGGAGTGTCAGCGCACTACTGATCTTCGGTGAACTACTATCCCGAGAACAGGCCGATTCAGTTGTTAAACTGACCACTTTGCTACAGATTGATTGTAACGATTTCAAGTTTTATAGCTGTCCTACTTCTTACATACGCTTTCTGCATACTTCGATTTATCACGCCGACGTACTATCCCGAGAACATGCCGATTCGGTTGTGAAAGAAGGTGAAACTGGCGATTTTCCTTTAAATAGTTCTATACGCTCTGCACTTTTACTCCATCTCTTCTGACAAACTCCGATTTGCCATGCCGAAATACTACCCCGAGAATAGGTCGACTCTCAGTACTCAGTCTAGTACTTCGACCTGATGAACCAAGTTGGATAGAGGAGGTGTGACCATATCTGGTCAGCATATGAAAGAAGTAGGGCAGCTAGAAATTTTGAAATCGTTGCAATCTGGAGCAAACATAACTGATTTTTTTCACAACTGAATCGGCCTATTCTCGCGATAGTAGTTCGCCGCAGATGAGTGGTGCGCTGGTACACTGGTTCAGATTAGGGGTTGAAGCATTGCGGCTGCGAACGGTGCGCATAATACTAACTAACTGCCATTGAATGGGGTGGAGGGACAGTACTAACAAAAGTCATACATGTAGCTGGATTTTCGGAATTTTTCTCTGATCCAAAATAGGGTTTCCAGGCTATGCCCAAAGGGGGTTTCAGCGAACTTATTTTGGTGTCCAAAAGTGGGTTTCAGCGACCGTTTTGAGCTCAAAACACGGTTTTGTGGACGAAAATCGGGTAAAAATACTGTCTGAAGTGCAAAAATACCGTTTAAAACCCTATTTTTTCTTTAAAACATGCAAGAAACCTTATTTTTTATTTAGAATGTGCAAAAAAAAAGCTATTTTGCTTTAAAACGTGCAAACAGAAACCCATTTTATTTGACATAATACAGTTAAAATGCATTTCTGGAACCTTCTTTAGAGATTTTGAAACCCAAATTAACGTTCCGGAACCCTATTTTGGGCCTCCAGAAACCCATTTAGCATTTCAGTAACCCAAATTAGAGTTCCGGAACTCTGAAACCCTAACCAGGGCTTTTGGAACCCTGCTTGCAGGTTTAGAAACCCAAAATAGGGTTTCAAAAAAATCATCCCCCCTGAATCCGACCGGGGGGAATTTTCTCCGAAAATCGGGCCTGTGGGGGAAATCCCCCATTCCTCCCAACTACATGTATGAACAAAGTGAATAATGCAATGCCTATTCTTGCACAGAAAATATAAGCGCACCATCAGCAACTTGCTGTTTGAGCTGGTTGACTCCTTGGAACTTTGTTTTGAAGCGTACAGCAATTCCTTTTCCCATCACGCAGTCCTCGCTAATGCAGTGAGTCAAACTCGTCTCCGCTGTACTGGAAAACAGATCGCCTTTCTCCTCTGTGTACTTCATTTCTCTCAACACCAAGCAAACGTGAAGCAACTGAACGGGGAGGTGAGTGAAAAGAATGCAGCGCGTATACGAGATCGCGTCGAGGAGGGCGCTAAAGAAGGGCAAACCCTAATGACGCGCTCGGTCGGTACGGCGCGGTCGTCAGCGGGTCAGCTGATCCCGCCCAACTCGATCCAGGGCGGGGGTAAAAATTGCTGCCTTACCAATAATTTGGAAAATTCTCCTCAATGGTTGGTTAGGGTTAGGTTCAGTCAGGTCACGCTTATGCCTAGGGATAAGGTGCAGCATTCATCTCGTGTTGAAAAAGATCGCCAGGCGATTTTTCTGCAGAAAAACTATCGCTCCGTGTAGCTAAAAATTTTCTGCTCAACAGACATTTTTTGCGAGCGTCTTCCAAATTTTCCGCCGGTTGAGCGCTCTCCTGCATTGTTTATAGTCGTTTTTCATTGAACAATATCATTTACACATTCCTGCCATTAAACATTCAACATAAAAAAGGCCGGCGACAAAAATAGTTCAATTTTTAACTACATTTTTTTAGGTTTTTGTCGCCGGCGGAAAGATCTCGCACGGCGTTTGGAGTGCGGTTCATAGTTTAAGCGAGTTTTTCTGCAGAAACGTCGCCCGCCAGGCGATGTTTTTCTACAAAAGTATGAATGCACCTTTAAGAAAACAAGATTAAAAGTCGACTGTTTGTCGAGTGGGAGTTAATGCCATGGATTTTCCAGCAGGCGATTTATACTGTATTGGCGCCGGCAGAGGCGTTCGTTTCTGTTCGTTCAATTCTCGGCTTCTCCACCCCGCAAGCACCGAAGCACAGTACCGAATGTCGTGAATTTTCGTGTTGGGACCTCAACTCGAAAGCCTTGAAGTCGATAAAAGTGTGCCAAACTCAAATCGCTCAAGTATTGGCTTCCTCGTTATGGCAAAGGTGAACCGCAATCATCTTTCTCTACCCAGTGTAAAGCAAAGGGCACCTAAGTTTTCTCCTTGACAAAAATCAGTGTTCGTGTATGAAGTGCCAAACGTGCTCCAAAAATGCGGGTACTTATAAAAAAGTTTGTGTTGAAGGACTTTAATTTGAACAAAATTGATCATTTTATTACAGTTGATCTCGAGAAAACGCCATATTCTAACGAGAATAGTCGCGAACAGCTGTACAGGGGTCCAATGTTACCGCCTCCGGGGCAGCTCTGCATACCCCTCGGGGTCACTGCACGAGTGGACTATAAACGGCCCCAGGTCGACCCTGGCTAGTCCCTAAATGGTAACGTCTCCCCCCGGGGCCCACAGCTTGTTCCTGTTCGCTGTGTGATTGTTGGTCTCGGACTCAAGCCTCTGGTCTCAAGCCTGCCTCCCTCTTGGATGCCCGTTTAGTGGTGCTGAAGGGTGGCCGCCTGACGTCTCATGCTGAGGAAGAGGCCGTCTATGGTTCCTGGGTAGATTACACACAACAGCTGTACAAAATGGTTTCGTGCGTATAAGCCATTGAATTTAGACTATTTTTAGTGAAACGCGCATTTTTGTTCAACAGGATAGTAGAGTAGAGAGTGGGAAGGCGAGGGAGGAGATAGTTTTCGACCCAAATTAGATTCACCTACTCTAGAAAATAACAGTTTCAGCCCAGACGACTAAAGTCATACATATACTTGGGCGGATTATTTTTGGAACCGATTTTCTAGGTTTCTAAACTTGCAAACAGTGTTCCAGAAGCCCTGATTAGGGTTCAGAGGCCCTAAACAGGATTTCGGAATGCCAATTAAGGTTTTAGAAGCCCCAAATAGCGTTCCGAAACCCTAATTTGGGTTTCAGACTTCAGAGAGCCTAAACATTATTTCTAGACCCAAAATCGGGATCCGGAACCCTACTTTGGGTTTCCGAAGCCCGAAATAGGGTTTAGGAATCCTAATTTGGATTTTAGAGACCTAAACAGGGTTTCTGGAGGCCGCAAAATAGGGTTCTGGAACTAACAAGCTGGCTCAGAACTAATTTTTAGCTTTTAAGCTTTTAATATTAAAATATTCGCTTGAAAAGCCTTCAGAAACCGAATTTGGCGTTTCCACTTCTGATGTTTAAGAGAAATCGGTGTTTATGGATTTGGAAGCCCTTTTTATCGTTTTTTGCTTGTTTTCAGTTTTTAAAACGCTATTTGGCAGCTTAAAATAGCGTTTTTAGCCTCCTTACTAAAAAAACGTGGTAAAAACGCATTTACAGGTGTTCTTGAGCGTTTTGAAATTGTTGAGCCCCCTCTCGGCGAAACCCCCACCACCTGCCGGAAAAAACCCCTCCCCCACGCCGGCCGGGACCTGTTACATGTATGCTGCTTGAACATAAAAAACCTTTGAAGAGCAAAGCTACCGAAATCCCCCTGCAACTGACGCAAGGAAAGGAACTTTGACCACTGGAAGGCAAAGTAAGTTTGTTTGGGGTGCCATTCTTGTTTTGGGGTACCTAATGGGTAGTGAAGCCCAGGTTGTTCATTCATAATACCTAGTGTAGTGTTTAAAAGCTAATTACCGGTTACTGTGCTATGCATGGTGCAGGTGTTTTATTCGGAATAAACTTGACTTCTTGATTTGACTATTTTCAAGCACACGTGCGTCCGCAGATGGTACTTAGCATAGATCAGATAGTATAACAAACAACTCTAAATAAATAGTGTATATTTCCGGTTTTCTGTCCGTAATTCATTGCTTTGTGTGTTATCTTAGGAAATAGTAACAGTAGTTAGAAAACAGGTTTTGGCATTGCTGTTATTGATTCTTCAGTCATAGCCATGATCTATTCAACTTTAGCGCTTTGATCGACAGGTTGTATACCGGATACTACAGTAGATGGCACCCCGTCGCCGTCGTCCCGTCGTCGTCTCCTCGTCGTGTCATCCCGTGAAAATAATTGCGCCTGCTGCTCGAAGAAAAGACCTTTTCTAACCAAATTTTGCGCTTCCTTTCCTTCCCCTGCTGAGTGTTAATGTTTAACAAAACATAACGGTGTTTTTAAGGTTTTCTTGTCATTTTTTATGCTTGCGTTTTGGGCTTCCGAAACTTTTAGGGTTTGGTTGGAAGTAGTCTCACTCAAAACCTATTTTGGGCTACAGTTTATAGCTAAACGGAGTGCTATGCATTCACGTCCTTTGGAAGCCAAAACAGTAGGTATTTCGGTAATATGGATTCGGACCCCCGGACCCCCACCGAATTCGGACCCCCAGCCTGGTACGGAAAAATGGTTCTTAAGATTCGGAACCCCACCTAGGCCGTAGTTTAAATTTCACGAAATTTTATTTGGAAAATTTTGGGGGCACATTTTGACACCTCGGTACGCGGACCATTCCCCCCATCCACCGAGCACCCTAACTTTAGGCCTCAGTTTCAAGCTGCAATTCAAGTTTCTTCCGGTATCAATTTTCACTTTATTTCTTCTATTTTAGTGTATGATCTCTGCTGTTCTTCCGGTACCAATTTTCACTTTATTTCTCCTATTTTGGTGTATGATCTCTTCTGATCTTCCGGTACCGATTTTCACTTTAGTTCTTCTATTTTTGGTGTATGATCTGTGCTAGTGCGTCTTGTCGCAAATTCTCTCTGGTAGATTGGAGTACTGACGCAACTCTGTTCGGGCACTTTATACTTGATTCGATATTGCCGTATGGTGTAATTATATATTTCCTTGTGTAGCGTAAGTATGATAAATCATTTTAAATACTTCGTTATTATTGGTCAATCTACATGCGCGCGTACTACTGTTTCTAAGTAAATTAATTTGAAATATAATTTAATTATAATTTACTTGTATTAGTAAATTTCTAAAAAGTATAATTAAAATTATAATTACAATTTACTTAGCAACAGCAGCGCGTACGAATATACTACTGTACTGTGGAACCAATGTGATGCTCCTTTCGAGCGAAAGAGATACAATGTAGTATCGGTTAATGTGTTCAACAACGGCATTTCAATTCCCCTAATACTATCAGGGTTCGGATTCGGTCAGGGGATTTAGAATTTGTCATGGGATTTTGGGACTTATCAGCGGAAATTGCGGTGCGTCACTACATAAAAACATGCATTCAGTAGGTTGTAGAAGCAGCAATGAAAGCGCATGTACGTAATTCAGTCCATCAGTGCGTTTTAGAAGGGTAATTTTTCAAAAATTTTCTCCCCCTGGTTGGACGGCCCAACCAACCAACCTCTTCAAACTACTAAACCTGTTAGTTCTGTGGTCAGATTGCCTTTCAACCGCGTTTTTGAAGGTTGATTTTTTAGAAAATTTTAGCCCTGGTTGGGCGGCCCAACCAAACCTCTTCAAACTACTAAAACTGTTAGTTGTATGCTCAGACTGCCTTTCAAACGCAATTTCCTCGCATCTGGTTGGGCAGGCAAAATCGGGGGCATGTCAGGGGATTTTGGATCAACAGATTGCCACGACCCTGACTATGATGAGTTTTAGATTCATATATACAGTAGTAGCTCCTTCGCTAGCAAAGATTCCTAGCACAAGTCTTATTCAGATTTGATGTACTTTCAGTGGAGCTCAGCGACAGTGTGAAGAAGTCAGTTTTTTGCTCACCTACCTGCCGTATGTCATTTTTGATTATATTTTAATTATTTTTATCTGAGGAATACTTTGTTGGACTCTATTTTTGTGCAAGTTTCTCTGTTCACTGTCAATGCTCAATGTTGACCTTCCGCTTTAACTGTTACGCAGCTTTTTTACTCACCACCAAGTCAAGCATTCTTGACAATCGCTTAGCTGATGCTTAATTTATTTCTATGACGTGCAGTTTGCTGGCAAATACGTTACGCAAAGTCATTACATGATGATTAAACGAACGAATTTACCGCGTTACAGTAATTTATAAAATCAGAGCTTAAAGAAACCGATTGCCGGCTCAATCCCACTTGGCAAGGCAAACTGCCTTATTAAATTTTACCCTAAAGGGTGATCCTAACTCTGAACCTGCACCCAGCTAAGCATGAACCAAAGCATCAGCTTGAAACTGAGGCCTAAAGTTATGGTGGTCGGCGGATGGGGGGAATGGTCTGCGTACCGAAACCGAGGTGTCCAACAAATAAATGTGCCCCGAAATTTGCAAATAAAACGGCGTGAAATTTAAACTACGGTCCTGGTGTGGGGTTCCGTATCCACAAACCGTTGTTTCCGTACCAGGCTGGGGGTCCGAATTCGGTGGGGGTCCGGGGGTCCGAATCCATATTACCGGTATTTCGGTTGCAAACAAAATCGCTTGCGCATATATGTCCTCCAGTTATCCGCCATTAAATAGCTTGGTTTGCATTCCGATCCCGATCCAATATATTGGGGGGGGCTGTACGGCCCTATGATCAGACCAACATGTCCATTTCATTTCCCCATATTGGTTTGCATTAAGTTTAAGTTTATGTCCTTGCTATACATTTAAAAATATTTCCTTACAATTGGCTCTAAGCGTCCATCTGGTCTAGGCCTGAACCTTAGTCTAAGCCTAAGCCTAAAATAAGAGACTAAAAGCTGGTTTTCACGGCGGTTGGACGATTGGCCCCCTCCCATGCCTTGCGGCTGATAATTGGAGTATATTTACGCGCGAATCCCAAAATTCGTGGAAAATTGTCAGAAAATCTGGTTAGAGAAGTAAAAACCCCCATTTCCCCAATTACACATGTCCTTCTTTGCAATCATGTATGATGCGAAGTCACCATATGCACTGACAATATGTCGCAGGTTTGGAAAAACCCTTAGGGGAGGGTGCCTGACTGGAGGTCGTTTCATCGTCTCTGGGCGGGGGCGAAAAAGTCCAAATACGTATCGCCTATTTTGCCTTAAAAAGCGAAAAAATTTCAGCGCGAGGAGTATGGGCAACCGAGGGAAAAGGTTGTACCCTGGCCATTATGTTCTAAATCTCACTCAGTCTCAGCCACACATGTATGTAACAGGTCGTGCGCCGAACAATTACCTGCTCGGAAAGTTGGAGGGCGGGGATAGGAAAAGTTGTCTGGGGTAGGGCTAGACTGTGTCGGGTGGGGGGGCACATGTAGGTCTCAATTTCAAAACCCAACTGCCCGTCAGCCGAAATGGTGGTGTTGCTGACTGTGGTGTAGGAATATGAGGTTGTGTTGTGTGGTGTGACCACTGTCTTTAGTGATATGACGGCCAGACGTCTCGGTCGATAGCTGGGCTATGGTTTGACGCGCCGCCACTGACAGCAATTTGTGATCAGCAGCAGACGTGTTCCAACCACTCCAAAGACTGCGTCTGGTCTGCACGCCGGTAATTGACTTTTGCTCAAGTGCAGAGACTCTATTGCTTGCTGTCTGCCCAATCCGACCTGTCTGTCCTACTGTCGCAATGTGCAAAATAAAATGCACAAAATTCTAATAGTGCGTCGCAGAACAAAATTGTGGATGTAAATTTCAGGTTGGCCTGACGCATTAGTTTGTTTCTGTTGCCAGACCAGTTTTTTGAGTGGCCTTCTGCAGAGAATTGCGTTGTAGGTGCCTGTCAGTCAGTTGAAGTATGGGTATCGGTAAATCGCGGGCCAAAGTGCTTCCGGAACCGGCTGGTCCGTTCGGTGTTGGTTGTGCTGATATCATGACCGATTCGGACCCGAATGGTCTATTCGCTAGAATCTACTACCCCACAGACAAAGTTAGCTTGCAGGTACGTATTGTATTTCTTTGCTACTTTTGGTCTGCCTGTTCTATCTTTTGCAGTCGAGGCCTGCAAATTATTACAGGTTTGGGCTTGAGCCACTCCGGTGGGATGAACCTAACTTTGGTCGGGGGGGGAGGTTAGTGGTAAAATTTGGACTTTGGGTTAAAGAATTTCTCAGAAGCGCTACGCTCAAATACAACTAAAAATTGCTGTTTCACGACGAATTTTGGCGATTTTTTCAAAGTATAAGAAACGCAAGAAAAACTGACCGAAAAAATGCTTCCGCGGGGTAGAAAAATCGTCTCATGGGACCCCAAACCCACTTTTACATGAATCGGTCAGGGATTACGTATGCTAGCTTGCAGTGGCATATCAAGGATTTTGCAAAAGGGGTGCAAATTTTGAAAGTGCCTAGTTGGGCCAGTGTAAGCAAATTCAGCAAATTAGCCTTCAAAAACGCGTTCAAAAGACATTCTCTGAGCATTAAATTAACAAAAAATTACAAGTTTTAGTGTTTAAAGTAGGCTGCTTGGGCTTCTGCCATTCTGAATTTCTGAGCATAAAATAGACAGATTTAGTACATAAGTCATTAGTTTCTCTTATTTGTGACAGACATTCTATTCCTACCTCCACCACAAAGGGGGTGTACTCATCTTATACCCCCTGGATACGTCACTGGTATCTAGAAGTGATTAATTGAATCGATTATTGTTTTTGTTGAAGTGACACAGTGGGGATAAAACGGCCTGCCGTCTTGTTGTCGGTTGAGATGTAACTATTGCAGGACAAGCTAGACCAGTTGCCGGTGTGGATTCCTTCGCAGGAGTACGTAAACGGCTTTGCCGATTACACTAAACGGAATGCGCGCTCCACTCGCTGGATGTTCGGCTGGTTTGTGGGCGACTTGCGAATCGCAGCTCTCTGGCATCAGCCGGTGGCCTCGACGCAGTGGTGGCAGGGCAAATTTCCGGTTATTCTCTTCACACACGGCATGGCCGGCACCAGATACGTCTACAGTAATTATTGCTGCAACTTAGCCAGCTATGGATTCGTTGTGGCTGCTATAGAGCACAGGTACTTGGTATTTATTATTTTGTCTTTATTACAGTCAGGCACCTAACGCATATACCGTGCCATAGGGTGATGGTACCATATGTGCCCCTATTCATAGCCATGGTGCCACTACCCTAAGTACTGCTACCATGCGATATATGGGGCTAAGTGCCTGACTGTTGTGAGCGTAGTCCTACCATGTGATTCCGGTTCCATTTATGCGGTTAAGTGCTTGACTATGTGTATTAGGGATGGCTCAGCTAGCTGGACGTACACTCTACGCAAATCGACTTCTTACGAAGCCGCGGAGAGCACTTACAAACGGGTACCGTTGCCTTACGAGCACCCGCCTCTTGGACAGAAAGAATTCAAGTTTAGGAACCCTCAGGTAGAAACTTGTGTGTCTGCTTGCTGACATTGCGCTCTGTGAACGGCGGCTTGACCTTAGCTGAATAAACGGGTGGCCGAATGTCAGCGTCTGTTTCATTTGCTGGAGGAGCTGAACATGGGACACTGCAAGGCTGAAGTTGAAGCTCCGAAAGGAAGCAAGATCATTCTTGGTGCTGATTTCGACTGGACGCAGTTTAAAGTAGGAATTATTGTCTCTATCAACCTCGGGATTGTAAAATGACTATCGCCTTTACGAAATATTGATGTTTTTAGGCAGATTACATACAATAACATACTTATTTAGTCGAAGACTGAGAACCAGCCCGACTAAAAGCCGGTAGTTGCGGACTGGATGTAGAGTAGGAGTTTTGTTTAGAACCGGCTGGACCTAGGCCACGCAGCAGTGGTGGGCCATTCGTTCGGAGGTGCGGCTGCCATCGCCACAACAGCTTCGTGTAGTGATTTTGTGTGTGCAATAGCTCTCGATCCTTGGCTGTTCCCCATACATCGCGAGCAATACTCCAAACTCTACACCCCTATCCTCTGTGTTAACTCGCACACATGGCAGTGGAAGGAAAACCTAGAGACCATGAAGCAACTGCGGTCGACTGAAATCGACAGACCGATTCTGACTGTCAAGTACGTTACAGCAGTCTCGCAAGTATTATCACCTGCTGATTGCCCGCATTATAGATTAAAAATTGCTGCGTCGACCTTTTTTGGCTCACTCAAATGACTCGTTCGCATGCATTTCTGTATCGATTTAGCTCAAATTTTTCTGGGCTTGTATGTTAGCAAGTGGTTGCATACTGCACTGTGCAATTGCCGTCCAGTAACCACTCTGTGATCGAAAGACTGAATTTGGGTATATTTTACTGGAATGCAAAATTCCAGCGCAATTCTAAGAATACGGCCTTTCCTAGAATTCTTAGAATTGCTAAAGTTGTTGTTGTAACTTTTTGTCCTTTCGGACTAGGAGCAGCCAATTGCTATAGAGCAGGAAGAGACACAAGGCAGGCCGGCAGCCTCCTTAACAAAATGACAATATTGGCAGTGGCTCTAACTGTGTGAGCTGCGCTTTTGTCGTTCTCTGTGTGAATTTCAGAACGCTGGTATTGCATTCCCGTTCTAACGAGAAAATGAGAATGTAAGCAGTAACATACGTAGTAATCTGTGATTGTACCGTCCTTAAAGTATTTGAATTCCAGTAAAAGATATCCAGTTTCAGTTTTTCGATCACAGAGCGCTTACTGGACGGTTTTTCCACACCAAACTAGTGCAGTATGTAATGTTGCCATGCGATTTGCTAACAGACAATCCCTAAAAATTGTGAAATCGATACAAAAATGAATGAGAAGAAGGCGTTTTGAGTAGTCGGTGCAGCTATTTTATCTTCTCCCCTCCCTATATTCATTGGCACCGGTGCCTATGATACTTAAGTTTGTTGCAGGGACTCTTGCCATCATGCTGTGGACGACTTTCAGCATGCTGTGTCTGGATTTGTCGGCCGGCGTCTCAACTTCGTCAGCGACATAGACCCGGTGTTGGCTAGTCAAATTAACGTACAACTTAGCGTTGCATTTCTCAAAAAGCATTTTGGTGCGGCCACTCTTCTTCTGTCAACCGTTTCAGTTGGATGCGTTTGCAGGACTAGTGGATCAGGATCCTATGGCAAACCTATACAGACAATATTGGCAGTGGCTCGTGTCGTAAGCTCTAACTGTGTGAGTTGCACTTTTGTCTTTCTCTGTTTAAATTTCAGAACGCCTGGTATTGCATTCCCGTTGCAACGAGAACCTGACAATATACGTAGTAATCTGTGATTGTACCGTCTTAGTCAATACTTTTCGGTCTGGGCATATCAGGCACGGGTATTTCTGGTATGGTACTGTTTTAACTTTTATCATAGTTACACGTTGATCTGCGATTAGTTTTCAGTGATATCGTTGATTTCTCTTTGGTTTCATGTCTCCTTATTTCCGGTGCTTTCTACCGAGTTTAACTTTATAGCTTGCTGGTTGCTAGGGCCACGGTTTAGACCCATAAAAGTACTCGGTATTGGGTGCTGTGTACAGTTCTGTCAAAGCTGTTGTGACGAAAGATTTTACAAGAGAATAGCTATAAACTTCTATTGAGAGCGAGTAGGTCACTTTTCGCACATGCAATCGCAGTTGCATTCTTCCTCTGGACATTGCTGAATGTCTTCGCTTTCTGGCGTTAAAATCCATACCATCTTGCCTTTATGTTTTTCTCTTGTGATTGTCACCTGAAACGTAGTGGCCATTTGTAAAATAATGTAAAATAGGTCTTGGACGCTGACATGGGCTACCAACTGAAGGAGTTTATGTACTGTCAACTTATACTGGTGAGGGGTGATTTTGAAATCCGGAGAGGTTAGTTGAGCGGAGTGAGGTGTTCAAGTAAGTTAAGAGTCAGTCTCTGAACTGATCGAGTTTTGGCCCTTTGCCCTATGCAGACCCAAAATTGAAACTTTGGCGCAGGAAGTTGGAAGTTGGTGCACTGATACCCCTTGATGAGTTGTTTAACCACTGCAAAGGAATACCAAATTCGACACTCCACACTCGAGATATAAGCCCGCGAAAATCGGCTCTCTTACAGTAACTACTGTATGGGACCAAAATTTCAAACTCGCATTTCTAACTTACCAGTTGGAGTTAGAAGTTGAAAATTGTGGATTTTACATAACTTTTTGAGTACTTTAAGATTCCGTAGTCCAATTTCACTTTTGAGGAAAAATTATTTTTCGGCCTCATTTGGCGCCCCATAGCTCGTCTGCAACCCTCCTAGTCATATCTTTTTATTTCAGATTATTGTAGCGCTATCAATTAGCTACCTTTTGGTATAAAGTACGTCGAGCCAGCTGCCCGCGTTTTTGAGAAATATGGCTTCAAAATTGAAAAACCCCAGAATTTGCATTATTTTTTGTGCATAAAATTTCCAACTCTGATTTCTAACCTACCAGCTGGAGTTTGAAGTTGAAAATTATAGTTTTTACACAACTTTTTGAGTACTTTTAGAATACGCAGTCCAATTTCGCTTTTGGAGAAAAAAATTTTTTACTCAAAAGCTAAATTTGACTGCGTAATCTTAAAGTACTCAAAAAGTTGTGTAAAAACTAAAATTTTTAACTTCAAACTCCAGCTGGTAGGTTAGAAATCAGAGTTGGAAATTTTATACACAAAAAATAATGCAAAAGTCTGGGGTTTTTCAACTTTGAAGCCATATTTCTCAAAAACACGGGCAGCTGGCTCGACGTACTTTATACCAAAAGGTAGCTAATTGATAGCGCTACAATAATCTGAAATAAAAAGATATGACTAGGGGGGTTGCAGACGAGCTATGGGGCGCCAAATGAGGCCGAAAAATAATTTTTCCTCAAAAGTGAAATTGGACTACGGAATCTTAAAGTACTCAAAAAGTTATGTAAAATCCACAATTTTCAACTTCAAACTCCAACTGGTAAGTTAGAAATGCGAGTTTGAAATTTTGGTCCCATACAGTAGTTAAGAGAGCCGATTTTCGCGGGCTTATATCTCGAGTGTGGAGTGTCGAATTCGGTATTCCTTTGCAGGGGTTAAACAACTCATCAAGGGGTATCAGTGCACCAACTTTCAACTTCCTGCGCAAAGTTTCAATTTTGGGTCTGCTGAACAATGAGACTCGATCGGTTCAGAGACGTATTTTGCTAAAATCAATGGTTTTTGTAATTTTTCGTTAAAAGTGGTTGCATTGAGATCATTATCAAGCAAGGTCCAAGTAAATGTACATAATGAAAGGCTAAAGAGTTGCTGAAACACGGAAATGTTTATTTTGTGTACCGTTGACTGGGTAACAGTGGTTGTTTTAGTTACGGTAGTCTTGCGTCTTGTGGTTCTCGTTCTGCTCGAAGTACCTCGCTTTACTCTTGCCGGGGAGCTTTCTGAAATACTCACTAAATTTATGACCTTTTTAAGACTTGAATTCGTTAGAAACTTTGTTGGTGTTTAGGCCAAACGTAGGCAAAGGGGCACAGTTTTTATAGTAAAAAAAATTAAGTATTTTTTCTTTAAGGGCTCAAAAATTTTCTTTTTTAAAATCAATAAGCAAATTAGGGCAAAAAGTCGGGAAATTCACATACATACATGCAATTTTTAGTAAATTCTTTCGCAGCAGCCAACATTTTATCTAGCAACCAACCTAATACTTCTTTTGCACTGAGCCTAACAGCACTGCTTAAGTCTTAAGTTAAGAAATCCTTCGTTTAGGATTCACCTAGAAGGCTCTCTAAAGGCAATTTTCGGTTAAATTCTGCAGTTATAGGCAGTGTTTAGGCCTCCATAGCCGTTTTCGAACTGGTTTGTTACCAGACTTGAGGTGCAAAAGTGGAAAAGTTGTTGTAATTGTGTTGTTGTGGCCCAGACATGGGCTAGCGTTCCGGCTGAGGGAGTGGTAAATTTTCAAATCCTGAGGGGGGTTGGTCATAATTTTCTATACAAAATTCTTCCAAAAAATTTCTCAGGTGGAACGAAAAGTAGGATAAAACGTTTTTTGTTCTTACCATCACACGAATTGGCACAAATGCACACGCATGAATCTTCCGAGCTTCCACTTCCACTTCCGCTGCCACTTCCGCTGCCACTACCACTACCGCTGCCACTTCCGCTTCCACTTCCACTACCGCTGCCACTTCCGCTTCCACTTCCTTTTCCCTTCCTGTGTCCTTTCTTTTTTCCTTTGCCTTTGCCTTTGCCTCGACTTTTTTCAGATGAGCCGGAACCTGAGCCGGAGCCAGAGCCAGAGCCGGATTTAGACTTAGACTTTGAGCCACTCTTTGACGTTCCCTTAGATTTAGAGCCGGAACCACTCTTCGATTTCGATCCATCTGATTGGTCGTCACTGTCGCTGTCTTCTTCAGAAGAGTCAGATGTTGTGGTGACTTCTGTGGTCTCTTCCATCACCGTTTCTTCCTATCACAACCAATATTACGTGTACTTACAGTACATACAGTACTTAGTAGAGCCGCGTCCGTTCTTACTGTAATAGTGACGATTTCCTCTTCCGTATAGGTTTTTATCACGCGCTTCTTCACTTTTTTGCATGCTAGAATATTTGAGAGTAGTCAAAGATGCCTATTAAGTGATGCTTACATTTGTCGTAATCTTCACCGTCTACTGCGAAAGGGCAATAAACAGCACCCCAAGCATTTTTCCTGAAACCGGTCCGGTTGCAATGGAAATCTGTGTTCTCTCTTAGTGCTGTGTTAGGCGTCAATGAAAATGTACTGTACGTACGTTATGACCATTGCTCTCAGTCCATCTCCGGCGCATTTGCCTCTGTTGACGATTGTATTTCTCGTGGCGAAGAAAAACCTTTTAAAGGGACTCTTGGCTTTGATAAGATGACAGCCCATTTTGTTGTCTATCTTGGCGTTTTGCGGCTTGCAACACACAAAGCGCACGCTGAAAGCAACATTGAGCAGTTGTACTATTGTACGTACATACTTCATGGTCAAACTTTAGTTGGCGCCATTTGGTATTAGGCGTTCACTACTACCGAAGGTGCTCAACTCTTACAGTCTAACTCCACTTTTGATCTCGCTTTTCAGGCCATTGATGTACTCGCCTTCTGCGCAGTTTGCCGAATCTCCGACGTTCAAATTGGCCACAACTTTTCCTTTCTCCGTAGCCAGCTCAAACGGTTCTGCGTCGTAGCATTTGGCCTTCTAAAATAGCAGTTCCGTTTTAGATTTTTTCTACGATAGCTCTAATTTTAAACTCTACAATCTTGGCTGATTTGGAAACGGCGCGGCAGAAAATCTTTATCATCAGGTCGCGTCTGCCTTTCTGGAATTTAATCCGAGAATTGAAGCCGTTTATACTCATGTCTTTCTTGGGACATTTTAGCGTCCATTTCTTGAACGGCTGCCCCTGATTCTTAAAATAACCTTCTTTGTTAGTCAGTTTGCTTACTTGCAATTAATCTTACCGCATAAGTGAGAGCTACACAAACGAACAGTAGCAAACAGCAGAGCAACGGTTTCATTAGGACCAGTCAGCCAGTCGGTCGGTTACGCAGTTTGCACTCGTCACTGGAAGCGAACTCGCTATATTCCTGTCTTTAATTCGAACCTGAATAGAGTGCATTGTATTCTGATGCGCGTCCTTTTAACCCGTCTTCCGCGTTTAGGCTTAGATTTTCGAAATGTGCATTTGCGGTGCTCACAAAAACTCATCTTGACAGGTTTACGCAAAGTTCAATTTGAAACACGAAATCATTTGGATGTCTCGCTCGGCATCGCACTTTTCTAATAAACAGAACAGAGAAATTGTACTTGACTACACAAATTCGAAGATACAGACACTTGACAGACACGGGATTACCCTGCACTGCAGCAGCAGAAAAGCATTTTGCGGATGAAACCACTCTGCTCTAGAAGCTGCTAACGCTTCTTTGGTCGTTTCATCACACAGCAGCGCCAAAAACAAATAACAAGAGCTGTAATAAGACGTGCATACATACAAAACGCAAGCAAGCTGACGTACAATGTACTACTCAGTGCGCAAGAGCATACAGTTATCGTCAGTGATTTCGATTCGACGGGCCCCTTCGGCCGCTGGGCGGGCAGTGTGTTTTAGTTACAGTATTGCGTACTGTACGTACGTATATGCACATGCACGTAAAGAGTGAGTCAGTTGTGTAGAAGTCTAAGTTCACAGAATTGAGCGCAAACACTTAGCAGCATCCTCCTTTCTTAGATTTGTTAGTCTTGGTAGCAGTCAGTCCATTGGCCAGTTGTGTGGCTTCTGGGTCGCGATGAATAACTGGTATTTCGTACTGTCCGGCCTCCTTTATCGTCACCACCTAAAATGTAGTTGGTACCGGTTCCTTTCTAAATTACAACGGCTAAACTTTGTGTCTACTCACATGACTTGTCAAATAGTTGGCAGCGTCTTCAATGCCGATGTTCTCTTTGGCTGACGTCTTGAACCAGCCGATAAAGTCGTGATCACTGCAAAATTTGTCCAGGTCCGTGTCTGACCACAATCCTTCCAGGTCGCACTAGAACGAATGGCTTTAGAACGTTTGACATTAGATGGATACATTGACTACGAATATTGGCTGATTGCAAAGTCGATTTTTTCAGAAGCGAAGATCTTTGACATTATTTTTGAAGAAGACAAGTTAATAATTTGTAATTTAGTTTTCGTAGTTTTTCGTAATTCAAAAGTTTATAAGTTATTCTTCAGTAAAGGACTGTTTACACCTATGAGTGAGAAGTCAGAGGTCTGATAGAAGAGTGATAGCGATTCAGACAGAAACTGACTTTGTTGGCGAGTAGAACGGTAGGAACGGGTCGACCATCGGCGAGGCGCACTTTGTTGTCGAGATCAGTTTTCCACTTGATCGCCCCCTCGAAGGTAGCCGCTCTGGTCACATCAAATACGACGAACGCGCCAGCCGCCTCTTTGTAATAGACTCGGGTCATATTTCCGAAGCGTTCTTGACCTAAAAACGGCTCTCTTGACGCAGAGTAGGCACTAAAGTTTTTGCCGGAAAATACAAATTTCCTCGCTGCTCGACCTCTCGAGCGTTAGCTGCCCTCGACTGGTCCGACGGTTGCTTGTTGTTTCTGTCGAAGGGAGCGCTATTTGCGCAATCCGAACTCGGTGTTTACAGAACGACACAAAAGCCTCCGTACACAGCACCGAGGAGGCTAGGGCGACCGGTCCGCCCTCATTCCCTGTCTACCTAAGTCGGTCCTACGGATCTTCTAGAAACGATGTCGGCCAGTTCGAAAAAGAAAGTAAAGAAGTCCTTGTACACAGGTCAGTTGCAAGGATGCAACGCCGTTCATCTCTTGAGTGGACTAATAGCATTAGCCCTGTCTATGACTCAGTTCTCGCCGATAGAACTGGAAAATTATAACCAAATCGATTTTCGATTGCTCAACTGTCTGCATCTGGTCACCGGCCTGGTCGGCATTTTTATGGTCAGCAAAAACTATGGCAGCATTGCCGCCAAATCGCTCTACAACATTAGTGTGGTATTGGGACTTTTTACTGCTTTCTTTTATGGAGAAACAATTATAAGCGTAAGCTTTCAACCTATATGAACAGCTAGATAGTATGTCCTTGTGTCTGTTTGGAGGTAGTGGCAAAGTACAATGAAGTAAGCGACTATGCCAGAAGAGCTGGAGGTTCGGCCGACGGCTATGCAGATGAAGAGAACTATTACGTGGGAAAAATAGCAGTTTGTGCTGTTATGATTGCTGTTGGCATAATAGAAACTCTTGTCGGTTTCATCTCTGACAGTCTACTCGATAAATTGGCCACCATCTACGCTCAGAACTTCACTACCGTAAGCCGAACGAGCTCCCTGAGAAAGCCAGATGCTTGTATTTTCAGTTGGGCCAACAGCAACAACTGCGTCGAAATCGCAGTCGCTTGACACTGATGGCTTTTGTCAAGTTCTTCCTCTCCATCATACTCATCCTGGCTGGCAGCTACTTGGAGTATCTGTACAAAAGGTTGCAGAAAATCAGATTTCTGCAAATCACCTTGGAGCACATAGCTGCTGGAATTATTATGTGCACAGCTATTGTCGAGCTGTACGCACTGTTTTCTCGCAAACACAGTCTCCTCTACTTCAAAACCAGCTTGGTTTTGGCTGTGGCCAGCGCCGCAGTCAGCCTCCAGACACTAGATTACATGGTGTCATTCTTCTTTCGCGATGATCTCGAAGCTTACTTGGTGCATCGAAAGCTTGGTGAGTGAGCTTGAAATTGAAAGCAAAGTTAGGGTCTTTTACTAAAAGACTATCTATCATCTATGGTCTGAATTGCAGACGACTCAGCCAGTGTACAAGGACAGAGTTTTATCAAATTTCTGGTTCATTTGATAGCAATCCTAGTGTTGGCTGCCTCTTTCTTCCTTAGCGTTTTGAGTGCAGTGGAGAGTGGTTCTTGTGTGGAACGCAGCTACGGTAACGAGTTATCACACGTGCACAAACGGATCAGCAAAGTTCGAAAGTGGGTCAACTCTGCCATCCTTAAGGCTTAGTAAAAAGCTTTTGCTTTTGCAGTTACTTTGGCCTGGTGCATTTGGTTTTCGGTCTACTTCTGCTGGCGCTCTGTGTTCTAAGTTTCGCTGCAAGAGAGAACTGGGCTAAAAGCTACGACGCCTCTGACCTTTGCGCTGTTAGTCTGGTGGTTCTGGCAACCGGAGTGACCAGTGCTGGTCAGATAAAAGCGCTGACAACTTCCACATTCGTACTTGCCATAACCAGCCTTGGTCTTACGTTGGAGAAATGTGTCTACAGTATCCATTTTCTCATTCAAACCATTCTCAAGTCCCACGCTACTCTGGAAGAGCACAACGGAGCTATCATCTTGTACAGTTGCCAGACCGGTCTGCTGTTGGCTGCATTTATGGTCAGCTTCGGTCACGTGGTTCACTTCAGCAGTGTGATGCACCAAAGCAGAAAGACTAAACCGCAGCCAAACGAGAAATCCGTCAGCTGTCTGTCTGTGCTGCACATTCTCTACATACTGGTGGCTCTGATCACTGCTGTTCTGGCTGAATTGGCCGCCAGTCTCAACGAAGATGTGCCGGCCAAGAATCATTTTACGAGAATGACCCACGCGCCTTTGATTCTGCTCAAACTGATCATTGTGTTGGTGGCGACAAAAAGAGCCAGCTCGCTGTTGGCTGCTCTGTCTCTGGAAATAATCAGTGCCGCTGTGTCGTTCGTAGTGCTGCCCATCTCCACCACATCGCTCTACTATTACTACGTGATGCATAGAGACGACCTGAGCAGTTTGATTTCTGCATCCGATCAGGAGCTGGAGCAGCGCAGAACTTACCTGAAGACGGCCATCGGTCTCACGGCTGCTCATTGCCTCGTCTGCGTTCTGGAATACTTTGTGTCGATTGCCATCGGCCTAAGGGTCTCCTACTTGCTGCATCATCGTCTCAGCAGTCAGACGCCGCGAATTCGGCACGGTCAAAAGTCGGTGTCAACGATCGGCAGACCGAGCAACGCTCTGGTGCCGGTGTCGTCGTACGAGTGGAGCGGGGAGAGTCCCTACTACTATTATCGCCGCGCTAACAACTCTTATCACCAGTACGCCACTGCCTACGCCACTCCTAAGGTAGAGAACTACGCGCAGACTAGTATCAGACATTCTTTCCAGAACGGTTTTCCCGTCTACGGCTCGTAAACATGCTGTCTAGCGCGTAATCTTGTTTAGATAAAGAACAAGGTGCACACACCTGCAATATCCCAGAGTTGCATCCGCACGATGGTGTTTGCGTCCCAGTTGAGCACTTTCAGAGCGAAGTCCACGCCGATCTAAAAGGCGGACAGACTTTAGTCAAAGGTTCAGGGGTCCTCGGCTTGAGCAAACAGATTTCTGCGAATTAACTTCCGTTTCGGCCGGCCAGACCGTGAGCAAATACTCTGAACTACTTGAAAACCGAGCGTGCGCTGCGGGTTTTGGCCCTTTTGTTGTAGAACATTCTAGTAGTGGTTCCGGGCAGGGCGGCGTGAGAAAATTTCAGCTCTTCAGCAAACCGTTCCTCTCTACTTGAAACGTTTTATTGTATAGTAAGCAAGTACGTACAATGTACAACGTGCGTGGTTGTCGTTGTCTCAGAAGAATTTAGTCGGAACGATTCAGAAGCCAACTTACGGTAGCTCTGTAGTGCTGAGAGAAAAAGTTGTGCACATATCGTTTGATGATGCTGGTTTTGCCTGTGCCCAAGTCGCCAATTACGAGGATTTTGAACAGATATTCACGAGGCACTGCATCGTCTTCTCGACTGGTTGTCGGAACGTCGTATCCCTAAATTATCAAATTTTGGGAAAAGTTGTCTACTTTAATCAAATAAACGGCTGACCTCCATGTCGGAACAGCAAGTCGTTCAGAAGGTTTTATTACGATAACGGTCGCCTGACGTCGTAGAGTGAGACACGCTTCTACAGTGAGCTCATGTGATATGCCTTCTTACAAACACTGCTATCTCTGTTTACTCTACATTGGTTCAGTGCTCGCTTTATCTCTTTCTGTTGCGTACACATGCAACCTCTAGTAGCTTGAGTTTTTGCCTTCGCTCGGCCTACTCACTGTTTACAGTAGCTTACAGTCCATCCGGTGTTTTCCTTGAACGCGTAAAGCATTCTTGCAAACATGTCAATCGGAAACAAATTTGTTGTAATTTAAAAAAATGAAATGATTTGATACGTGTTAAAAAATACCAACTTCAGGCTCGTTGAGCTGACAATTGATTATCTGTATATCTTCTACACAAGATAATTGCTTTGTTCAATGGTAAATTTTGTTCGCTGAAGTTCTAATTCAAAATTTTTGTTTCACTTTGCACTCTACACGTGAATGACACGTTTCAAATTGCTGGTGTAACACGTGCGAGTTTACCCAACGACGTCTTCTTACTTTTGTAAAGAAGTCGAAAACTCGTTATAAAATTGCAGATTTTCCTTTAAAAATCGCCAAAATTTCTGGCGAAAGGGCTCGACCAGTGACAGCGAGGGGCAGTGGTGACCCATGTATGCCGCTTATTCGTATTGTATGCTTGGAGTGTGAATGAAGAAAACAACGCGGCGGAAAATCTGACAACCACGAAATCAAACTAACTGCTGGATGAAAAGACGCAATGAATGAACACAGCATTCAGTTTATTGGCACCTTCAGGGAGTGTAACGTTTCGCCTCTATCCGAAACGGAATCAAAATGTTTAAGGAGTCTCAACTGAACAAGCTTGAAATCCGCAGCCACAACTACGTACCTACTGCATATGATTGCTAAAGTTGTGTATACATGTAAGTCAACAATTTAAGAAAATTACATCCCTGTCTCAGAATAGAATCCCCAAATAGATTTAGTCCAAACGAAACTAGAAAGTATTCTAGAACTGGAAAAGGGTCTTGGTTTCCCTTAAGGTTAGGGTTGCTCTCACGTCGAAATTATCGGCCCGGTCCCTTTTCCTAATTTTGTGGTCCGGCCCGCCTGTATTTGGCCAATAGGTAAATCGGGTAAATATGCATTCAAATGAGCGAAATTAAGGATAATTTTTGGGTTCCTCTACGTACTTACTTTTCCATACTAAGAATCAGTTTTTATTCGTACAAGATTTTCCGTTATTTTTTTAGGAGAAGAAACTGCTAGAAAACCAGTCCAAAAATTCATTAAGTAATTCGCCAAAAAATATCAGTGAAAAGACCATTAACATATACGTAGTTTGTCATGAGCTGTATAGAAAACTATTTTAACAATTTTTAACAGCTTCTGTCGTTGCAATTTTTAGATCGGCAGACCCTTCTTGGCGGACAAGCCGTTCCGACTATACACGGTCATGGCCAATCCGCCTCGGTTTCATCTCTACCTTAGATGCAACATTTCTAAAACCTATCCTGGCTCTGAAGAAATGGGGCGGTAATCAATGGCTCTATGAAATTTGGCAGTCAGAGATTTCACGACATACCTCCTTGCGCCAGACGCCTAAATTCGCGAAACGCTATCCGCTGGCTAATTTCGGAAATCGACAGCGGTTAGCGTTTTCTATTTTCGCATAAAAAGCGAAAATAGATTCTCTAACCGCTGCTGTGGGCGTAAATCGATACTTGAGGATAGTTTAACTAAGACGGTTCCGTCCGAAAATTGGACGAATCTGAGAACGATACCGTAGTCACAAATACCGTAGCATGTTGTTAAATAATTACCGCTGCAGTGGAAATGGCGCCAAATTTAAAATTTATATTTTCGTATCACGCTTTGCATTGTAGTACAACGCTTTTGGTTAATCTGTGATGTTCGTGTGTGCTTAAGTTTTGATTTAATGCCTGATTTTGTTGCTACCAGTGGCGTATCCAGGATTTCGGAAATGGGGGGTGGTCTGACATTTTGACTACTCCAAACGGAGTATGGTCTGCCCCAACCGGATACAGTAGGTACCATTTGTCGAAAAATTCATGAAAAAACCGATCCGATGTGCGGTCTTGTGGCCTACTATCAGACTCATGGTTCATTTCGCAACCCCCGATGTCTCCATCTCCATCCATCTTCTTTCACTGCCCAGCCACTCCTAGCCATGCGTTTGGACTCCAGGTACTAAGAGAGCGCCTGGCGTGTTGACGTCATGGTGCTGTCAGCTCCCGACGGTCGCTTGGTGCGCCCCGGTGCGTGAGGCTGACTGACTTTACTCCCATTTAGCTCTATGTACACCAGCAAACACCAGCACACGAGAGGGCCCCAGGCATATGGTTTCTAAGACAGTTCCTGACATCGTGGATCTTCTCCTCCAACTCGGCATGCTATGTGGAGCGGCTTTCGGTGCAAGGGCAGATCCAGTCGCGGTTCCAATTTGTCTACCATTTCACCTGCTTTCGGTGGCCTGGGTGGGGCTTTGCGTCGTCTAATTGCCGTTAAACTGGTTTCGAACCCACTACAACCGCTATGGATGCAGGGGCCGCCGTGACTCAGAGAGAGCGAGCTAACCACTGAGCCAGCGACGCGACAATTCGTGACTGTCTGGAAGAAAGAATTATTGTAACACTTCGTTCTGAAAGATCATTTTACGACCCATTTTTATTGTACCTCTACAGGAAAAGTGGTGCACACGGCATAGTACATTCGCACGCACTGTAGAACCCTTGCTCTGTGTGCGCCACTGCCTGGAAAGAGATAAATGAGCGACGTTCATTTAATAGCTAGTCAAATAAATGCAATCTATGCTCTGACAGGAAGTATTAGGCGACGGTTTGAGTCATTCTGTGGAAGCTGCCCACACTGTCGTCTCTGACTCTTATTCTACTGACCACCATACTCATTCCTTTCCTGAACTGAGTGTTCATTCGGGCGTAGAGAATCCAGTTGAACGCAGAGTTCATATAGGGGAGCGCGTGTAGCACGTACATAAGGTAGACGTAGTGATTGGAGGGGCTGAGTCTTCGCTTCACGGAGCCGCTCAGCTGAACATACAGCGAGAACAACTGATGGCTCCAGTAGGGAGTCCAACAGAGCAGATAGAAAGCTGTAATGAGCATGGTGTAAAAGGTGATCCGTCGTACCGGGATATGCGACTGCGCCAACGACTGCTGTTGTTTCCGAAGCTTGCACAACAGCAACGTGTAGAAGGTGAGCATGAGGCCGGTGGGTAGCAGGAAGCCCAACACGAACGTGTAACATGTGAACACCATCCGGAACTGCGGATTCAGGTTGTCCACACACTTCACGTACTCGATGCGCACTTTGGTGCCGCGTTTCCCGATTGGTACCGGGTCCAGCGTGCGCAGAACTCTGGCAGAGGCATTAAAGACTAGCGGTGCCAGTAGTGCGAGGGCAAACCCGTAACAGGCCAGAACGATTCGGTGAGTGTGCGCGTTCATGTGCGGTCTATGGCTCATTGGCCTACAGACGGCTGAGAAACGATCAAAGGCCAGTGCTGCCAGCAGAAAGGTGGACATGAGTTTGCTGGCCGACTCCAGCAGCCAATACAGTTTGCAAAGCGCTGTGCCGAACATCCAATGGGTGAGGATCAGATCCATGATCATGAACGGCAGTGACAGAGTGACCATGGAGTCGACTACGCACAGACAAGTGACGTAGAGAAAAGTGCTGCCCAGCGCATGCACCGACTGTTTGAGCGATCGAGTCAGATAGAAGACATAGGTCAGCACTGCAGTGTTGCCATATATTCCTATGAGAAACAAGGCTCCGTAGAAAGCCACCAACGAGAGCACGGTGGGGTCGTAGCTTTTGGGCGGAGGTGGAATGCGCACCACCGGACCTCCGTCGCAAGTTGCATTCGGGCAGACGGAGCCGTTTGACGCGCTCATACCGAACGTCGCCAGTAACAAGCGAGAAGACAGACGAATCTGTGCGGGTAATTAGTTAAGTTGGTCAGTCGCCCACACGGTCGCTGCGTTGTGCAATTGAATTTAGAGCAGATAGCCGGGCCGGCAGCCCTTCGAGACACGCAAGTAAGCATATTCGCCAGTAAATCATGCCACCGACAAGTGGTTCCTTCGGGACGGCCTGGCCTATCTTTTAGCCGCAAATGAGCGTCCATCCATCCGCGAATAAGATGCTACTTGCAGCCTCTCGCCTGCGTCAACCACTGTCGCCAGCAGTGATTGACGTCCGCTAAACTCACACAAAAACAAGTCAGACCGACGCAAGCCAAAGGACAGGAGACTGACCGGAAGCTGTGCTGTGCTTAGATGGGAAGCCGAACTATCTAACAACGTTTAAAAATAAAAGTTCAAAACTACGTCGCAGTTTTTTAAGAATGACTCCTACAGCAAAAAGGCCCGTCTCAGGCAGGCAAACTACTACTGTAAAATAGGTTTGTCTTTTAAAGCATAAAACCAAGACTTACCTCAAAGACTGAAACCATGGATGAGGTTTCCTAGCAATAGTAAATCTTGATACGGAATCAAATTCTATTTCAATCGGAATCACTATTTTACGCAAATTTGCACTGCGAAAAGATAACACAGTTAAGGGGATGAGGTACATAGAGCAAGCAGCGGCATCGCTAGCGCAGTCGGTACCGTGCTATTGATTCTTGGTCTGATTATTTTCGTCTGCGCTGTCATTTTCATCAATTGCTCTCAGCCTCCAATTGTAGCTCTAAATTGCAATACAAACACCAATTTAGACTGCTAATGAGGTTGGTGCCGACAGTGCCGACCACCTTTCTGCGAATTAAACTCCGTCACGTGATTAAGCTTGTTTCTAAAATGCTGCTCGCTGCTTTTCTGTACTACATACCAAATATGCTACGCAAGCCACTGGGCGTTTCGATAGCGTCGTGATAAACGCGCTGTAAACGGTAAAAACTTTTGCTGCGTTCTGCTTTAAGGTTGCCTTGAGCTGCCATCGCTTGATAAAATATAGTAAATCGCGAAGTAAATCTTTCCGTAAAATATGTCTAAAGTGATCAGCAGAAGCTCTTGTTGGTGCCCTATTTGTTGGATGGTATTTGGCGTGCTTCTATGTCTGTGCGGAATAGCTTTGTTGGTTATCTTCAGGCCTATTATTTTCACTCTGGTTATTGAAAATGTACGTAAGATCTGTTCCATGCTGAACTGCAAATGACATTGTTTTTTTCTAGAAAGTTCCTCTGAAGCAATACGATGACGGGTCGTATAACGAAGCCGCTTCCAAATGGGCCACACCGGCCTACAAAACAGTAATGCAATTTTGGGTTTTCGATGTGACCAACACACACGAAATTCTCTACAATGCGGCTAAACCCCGGCTAATAGAAAAAGGACCTTACGGCTTCAGGTAGTGCCACAGTTTTTGGTCTTCTTTACAGCTGATCGCTTCATAAGCATACTGTACGTGTACGGTAGGTATTGTACATAATTAACAGTACAGTGGTGCCTCGTTAATATGGCCACTTTGGGACACGACCCAACTGGCCATATTATCGAATCAGCCATATTAACAAAACTTGAAAAAAATTTAAAAATTGTGGAATCTGAGTTGTAGCATCATTCTATACCTGTCTGTAATAATTTTACCGGTATATATCAACAGATAACCTTCAGCTGGTTAATTCTTTGCTTACAACAGAAACAACCATTTACTGTATGTATCAGGGAAAACGAAATGCAAATCAAATCAGCGCAAATAGATTGCTGAAGCTTGAATGTGCAACAGAAAAAGCAAATGTAACGTTGCTAGCAGAAAACAAAGACAAAAACGACGAAATTCTAATCGAAATTGTAGATTACCCTGAGGCCATATTAAAAAGTCAGGCAGCTTTTTTGGCCATAAAAACGAGGGCCATATTAACGAATCAGTTAAACATGTAAACTGAGACATTGGGACACAGAAACTCTTGGCCATAGCCAGAAACCAAGGGCCATATTAACGTGTACATATACTGTGTAAAATAATTGGGACAACAGTTAATTGGCCACATAATCGAGGGTGCCATATTAACGAGGGCCATATTAACGAGGCACGACTGTATTACCCCCTGTGAAAATTTTATTTTCTGCTGTATGTAACGATCGACCGGTGTTCTGGTTCGCCGTTCCTGCCGAAACTAGCAGTTCCGGTTTCGGTCGAAATTTTGGTTCCGGTCGATCGCTAGCTGCTTGAGCACTGCAATACAGATGGCAAATATTATTATTTTCAGATATATTCTTCAATATGTATATGTATATATGCAAAGTAGCTCCAAATGTATATGAATATGTATATATACATATGCAAACAAAACAAAAATTGGCTTATTGCATATTTTTGCAGTGACGTAAATTCGACCTATCCTGATCTATAAAGCAAGATAGCCTGATCTTTAAAGCAAGATATAGATATAAACTTTTTAATAACCAGTGGCTGGAAAGCCCCTATTGGGAACAAAATCTTTCTGTTATAAGAAGTTCTGAGCAAAGATAACGGTCACGTAGCGCCACTTGATCACTAGAAATATGCAAACGGAAATATACAATACAAACCGTTAGCATATTAGGTTCGTTTGCATATGTATAAAACATATCTGAATATGTATAAAACATATCTGAAAATCCAATACATATGTATTTTATATTATATATATACAGACAACTGCAACAGATCAATACAAATTTTTAGACAAACAGACATTAAGAGAAACATTTCGTTCAGCCGAAACGGCACTTACGTGGTTTACCGCAACTACAGGACTTGGTATTGGGATAAAGAATACTCATGCGACAGTTGCGAAATGACTGATACGGTCACCGTACCAAACTTGGTCTATTTGGTATGTTTACATTACACTCAGTCAGTAACGCACCCCGGATTTTCAAAGGGTTGAATTTTTGAAAAGGCGTGATTGGGTGGGCGGCGGTAGTTTTGAAAAAAATTGCCTTCTAAAGATGCATTTAATACGTTTTGAAGGTAAAAGTTTTTGTTCAAGGGGTCAAGTACAATGGTTTAGAATGAGATCCAAAGATTTGTCATCTTGGCCTATTTCTTTTTTTTCCACCTGAAACGGAGTATAACCAGCATATACACACAACCCCTGAATGCGCTATAATATTGTGCCTATTCTATGACTAAAAGCTGCCAAAAACCAACAATGTTTTGTCGGCTATTTTCAGGGTGCAGTGTCAACAATTTTAAGCCAGGTCGACCAAAGTAAGCAGTGTGACGGATGCGCCAACCCCATAAAATTAATGGATCTCGCGCTACTTTTGTTGGGAGAAGAGCCGTTTATTACTGTCCAAGTGGGAGAGTTGTTGTTCACAGGGTACCAAGACCCGTTTGTGGGCATAGAACACCTGCTGCATAAATTCGCTCCCAGTCTCTTGCCAGATGGCACTCCTGACATGACCAAGATGGCTTTCTTCTATGGGGTCTGATTGTCTCTGTAATCATGTGCGTAAATACGTCCGACGCTTCAGTACAACGGTACGGACGATGGAGAATACATGATCACAACAGGACAGGACGACGTCTACAATGTCGGTCAAATTCTAGAGTGGCATGGACACAGCACGCTGGACTGGTGGCAAAACGTTGCTGCCAACAAACTCAGAGGCTCTCCAGGTTAAACCTGGGCACGATTTTTACGCTATAATCCCAATCAAACCTTACAGATGGCAGTTTGTTCAAACCATTCCTTACAAAAAGTGACACCCTACCCATATGGCTGTCTTACTGGTGCAGGTATACCTTGTTTGGTTCCTATGTATGCAACTGCTTGCTCGCTGCGGCAAACCTACGTATTTTTACTTCAGGTCGTTAGACCTGGTTTATCAGGAAGACACCAAAGTGCGCAATGTGGACGTCACGCGTTTTATGGTTCCCAACGATATTTTCGCTAATTCCAACACTTCAGGGTATCGGCCGCCCAGTAGCCTCCCTTTGCCACCAAATGGGCTCATGTATGTGCCTTGTCAGCCCGGTACGTACACAAGTTGGTTTGGTAGGTCTGTCCCTTAAACTGTTGCAATTTTCAGGTAGAAATATAAAGATTCAGTTTGCAACCTACTATTCTGCGCCCCATTTCTTAAATTGCCCGCCTGAAATTGTGAATTCTATTTACGGAATGCACCCTGACCCTGTGGCTCATCAGCTGGGGCACTGGGACATGGAAATGGTATTTCTAGATTTGTAACTAATTTACAATTTTTATGATATGATATTTTAGCTGACCGGCTCAAATATGGGAGTTCAATTTCGATTGCAAATTAATATCCCTTTTCACAAGCATCAAAACTTTACGTGAGAAAAATTTTGTCTTTTTTTTCAAGGGTGCAGTGATGTAAACGAGTACGAAATACCGGGTTCCCTTAGTTAACCAACTAATCTATCGAGTTTCGCTAATATCAGGTACGATTTACTGCTAACAGCTGCTAACAGTAATATTTTCGGTAATTAAAGTCAGAAACTGTGGTACTAAAAACACCGAAAGACTGTTGTTAAAGAACCGCACAGCGAAGCGAGAATGAAAGTGTATTCGTGATTTTCTCAGGTTATCACTGCTCTTCAGGGATGAAATTTTAACCTGAAATTCCCCGCTTTTTAGAGAATATTCTGCAACTTTCAAATCATTTGGTTAAGGTTTGCAGAAATGACAGAAAAAAATGAAAAGTTTCCATTTATGACACACTATATGCAGGTTTTGAAATTAACAAAAAATTCTTGAATTGGGTCGAGCATGGTGAGCCAAATTTTAACGCATAAAATTCCAAGGAGTTTGGTCTCTATACGTATATGTAGTATATACGAAATGTGAACTTATTGGCCCAAGATTTGCGGAAAAGGCAGCAAAAAGAAATATTTTGGGACACTCTGTCTGTATGTAAAACTACAATTAAATTTCTATATTCTACAATTCCTTTATCATTGGGATAAGAATTCCAAGTTCGTATCACCCTCATCGAGTAAAAGTACTCTAGTGAGAAGTATAAGGAACCGTTTTTAGATGCACACACACACACCATCAATTTCCCGTGATTTATGAGTTATTTAGTAGTTTACATAAACTCTATTCTCAAACCGCGCGCTCCATTACGTAATCGAGTTTTGAATATAGCGAATTTTCCCAATTTTCGAGTTGAACCGACGCTCGTTTACGTCACAAAAGGGAGGGTAGCTGTTCAGGATGCTGCGTAATTTGCCGCACCATGTGCAGTACATTCCGCTGATGTGGCTCAACGACACCGCCTTCATTGATGACGACACCTACGACGAAATAAAAGACGACGCTGTCATTCTCTTCATCGGAGCCTACGTTGCTTTCGGATTGGCTGTTCTGATTGGCGTTCTGCTCTTTCTGTTTTGCTGCTGTTTCTTCTACAAAGCTTCTCGGAAAGTATGACACTGACCTAAGACTTAATATTTACTGATCATTGCTTGCTCCTGAGCCATCCTGCTTTTACGTACAGTACGTATGTTTGCTTACTCCACATACAGTACGTATATTTGCTTACAGTTCACTGCTTTCATCTGTGCGCCAAACTTATAGCGTGCTAGTTAATTATGTGTTTAGTGGCAACAGCTAACTGCATATTCCCAGCTATCCGATTAACAGAAGTCTTTTTTTGGTACGATATACTCTGTTTTTGCAGAAAATTTATCAGAGACAATTTTCTTTATTTGCAGGAGAATCGTCTAGAGCCGGTCCAAGTTCCCATCCCAGCTCCCCGCTACATCACTACTCAAACACCTGTTGTTTATTCGACAGAAAAATACACCGATTCTTCGCCAACCTATAAACAAGCCAATTCTGAGATGAAATCACAAGGTTCTGGTCTTAGAAGATATTACGATGTACAGGTAGACGGCGAGACGGACTCGAAAATGTAGATGATAATACCTATGCGACTTCCGACAAATTCTTGTTCTAAATGCTGCTAGTTGGAATTGGTAGCTAATAAAGTCAGTTTTATATTAGCTTGTGTGAGGTGTGATTGCTATGCACATACATACGAACGCAAATAATGTATTTTTGTTTTTATTGTACATAGCCGTTTGCCCTAAATTGGCTTGTTTGTTGCAAAATTTTGAGCGAAACTTTACATGTTCGCTCTAAAGTTGTGTCTCGTTACCTCCTCATTTAAAGTTTAAAAAGCTTAAATTCAGTTGATTATAGCCCCAAAAAGGCAAAAAATCTCACATTCTGACTCAACTCACACTGACTGACACATTCTGATTCAGTGCTATTCCATCGAAACTTCATGTTTGAATTGATAAATTAAGCATGGATTTTGATCTAATTAACCAAATCCGGATTAACGAATTACTTTTTTACCTACAAAATTCGAAGTTGGGACCGCAAACCTCTTCTCCGGATTAACCAATCCGGATCCTGGTCTTGTCCGGAAGGTGAATATCACGATTGACGAGGTCCGGATTAACGAGTCATGACTGTATTCATCAAGTTTTTATCATTTTCGTTTTGTCATAGTAGATCAGGTAAGCCACGTTTAAAGCCGCAGTTTTTCGCGCGTATGTAGCTGGGCGTCGTAACACTATTGATGCCATGTTTACAGCAAAGTGCAATGATTTGGCCGACACCAAGAGAAAAACAGGACTCGTCGGACGCGAGCAATTAAAATGAAATCTCATAAACAACTCAGTGTGTGCCCTATGGCTGTTCGTTTTATGCGTTTGTTATGGCTGCTCTAAGCGTTCTTATCAAGTCAGGTTTGCACTGAACTTGTCTGAAAGCCGCACAAAATGTCGTCAGTTGTTGCTCCGACCACGCTGAGAGACCTCGAAAAAGGGCGTGACAAACATGGAAACTCATTCAAGTCAGGCGCCTCTTCAAGTGCAGTTCCTCCTTGGTTCGACCGAGAAAAATTTGAGCGAGGGCGCCGGTTCTATTCCGACCACTTGGTCTCAGTGATTTTCTCTAATTTTCTGTCCCTGCTGGTGGGATTTACAGTCGAGTCTTTCCAAAGGGTGCTGCTGGCCACGCGCGAAACCGCTGGTAAGCTGAATTCTTTCACCGCACCGGCTTTTGTAAACTACTTTTCCTGAACCTGAGGTAAACCAAACCTAAGCTTAAGCATGAAACTGAGCTTAAAGTTGGTTGGTCAAAGACTGTTGCCGCCAAACAATGCAGCTGAATACGTTACAGATCCCCGTAAATCGATGATACGGTACTCTCACACTCTGCACCACTTGTTCCTCTGGCACGACACCGACATTCTGGACCCGGCGTCTCAGGGCTACCGATCAATCGATTTCGTCACCAGCTGGCACGACGCGACTCGCAGAAAGCTGGAAGAGCACGCCAACCGCCTGCTGATGAGTCAGTACGACTTCAGTTTGGTGCAGGCGGGCTTTGTGGGTCCGATCGTGCTGTACCCCTCAGATGTGGGCATCTGGTGCAGTGAGGAGGAGCTGGAGGACTACGTCTACTTCTGGCGAGTGGCCGGATATCGTCTGGGCATCGCTGACCCGAACAACGTTTGCGCGGGAGGCCTGTCGGGCGCTCGACACATTTGCCAACAAATAACTGATGACATTATTACTCCGGGTTTACGGCAGCGCACGCCCCAATACGAGAAATTGGCCCGGGACCTGGTGCAGGGTGTGGCGCCGCTAGACAGGGAGGTCTTCTACGCATACATTTTCCCCTCACTGGGTCTGGAGCGCCCGAGTCTGTCGCTGAGGCAGTGGCTCATGTACGGCCTGTTGGTGTTGTACTTCTGGCTGGTGGCCAGATGGAACTGGTTCAAGCGTCTCAGCAACGAGCACGTCGCGCGAGCCATTCGCAAAAGGATGCACCGATTTTAAAATCTAACTGTGGCTGGCTGGTGCAAGCAGCCTTGAACGTGTGTGCGGATAAAGTGTGTGGTAGATTCAGTCGGTTGCGGTCTGATTGCGGTGGGGGCTAATTTCGGGCGCGGATGCAATTTTGGATGATGGCGCGCAAGTGGGTAAAGTCGGTCATCGCGATTGACCCAGGTGCCAAGCACGCCCCGGTACCCCAGTGACCTTGTTGCTGCCGAGCCGGATAACCTTGAAACCAACTGGTACGCATAGAAAGTGACAGCCGGTGCAGTGCCTAAGCCGCCAGCTCTGGTCAAGGTCATCTGCATTCTTGAACACTCCTGCTGCTGTTCCGTTCCTCTCTGCATATGCGGCTTGCCTGCCACGCGTGTCTGTAGGTTCAGAGAGCAAAGCAAGTGTGCATTGAATAAGGCTATCCAAGGCGATCGCTCAATATTTGCCGAGTCTACGTCAGGTGTCCGAGTGGCCCTTCGGAGGCGGTTGTTGCGCCACCTTCCGATAATAGGGCCCTGTCGGTGGGCGGAGTGACCGGCCGCAATTTGGTCGGTCGCGGTCAGTAGATGCGAACAGCTGACCCATATCGACTCTGGCGGCCAGAAGTGGGCCGGGAGGGACGACCTTTGGCAACGCTGGCCCCGTTTTTGGAAAAATTTCAAGGTTATGGGTTGACCTTTTTATGTAGTTCACCCAGATTTTGACGCCGCGTCGCGCCAAAATGTCAAACTTCACTCTTCGGCGGGCCTCCTCCGATGACACGGGGGCAAGACCTCTACCAGTCGCCACTTTCCTTTACCGACGTAATCCCGTTTTCAGTGCTCCTGCCATTCTGCCTTCCAATCGTGTAGCTAGAGGTGATGCCATGTGCCTGGCCCACATGTTAGAGATTGGCATTCCTGTTTGCCAGTGCACATTGTGTTGTCGACTTAGGAAAAAGTTGTTCGACGTCTAGCGCCGCGCGGCTACTCAAACTGTGCGTGCTGCATGCTTGTGCTGTTTCAGCGGCGGCACCCGATCATGCCATGAGTCTCTACCACAAGCTGAAGCTGAAGGAGCGCACCATGCAAGAAGTGCAGTCCGCCAGCAGCAGCAGCAGCAGTTCGGTGCCGCAAGAAAGTCATGAATCTCATTTGTCCCGATCGGCCAGCAGCAGCGCCATTCGCTCCATGGTCATTACCAACACCGCCGCCGTCTCTGGTCTCAGAAACCCAGACATCATCCAGCCCACTGCCATCAGACCCTACCCGCCCCCCATCGCCGATCCGCTCGCTCTCTACAGCTATTACCAAGCAGCTCTTACTGGACTCAGTCCTCTGGCTACCGCTGATCTTTATGCCAGGGCCAGCGGCTCCATGAGATCTTCGGCTGACGAAGTCTCTCCGGCCAGGTTGGACGGCCTGCGACAACGACTCAGCGAGCCCAGCTCCATTCTGCACCGACCTCTGAAGAGAAAGCCCTCGGTCTCTCCTGACTCGCCACATAGCGTTGAACGCAGCAGCAGCAGTGCCAGCGACGAGCCGCTGAGTCGGCGCTCGCTCGACCGACCCAACAAAGCCGAAACTGCCGAGACGTTCAGGGAGAAGTTTACCTGGCTTTCGCACTACACCGCCAACCCCACTTTGTACCTCAGTCAGAACTCTAATGCCAATGAGGAAGTGAGTGCTGTGGACCAGTCGCCTGTGATATGGGACCTCTCTGTACGGCCTCAAGCTGTCAGAAGCAATCAGATGATGACGCCTCCCAGTCACGGCTCTCTCACGTCTGCGCTCATGGCCGAGTACCTGGAAGACGACCCACTGCTCTGCGCTATCTGCGGGGATAAATCGTCTGGATTACATTACGGAATTTACACCTGTGAGGGGTGAGTTAATGCAATTCAAATTAGCCGTGATTGATGGTCTGCAGGCTGTTTGAGTTTTTTGCATGCTTTAAACAAAGTGCGGGCGAGATCCAAGTGGGAACCGGATAGGACGGAGCGCCGTGATTGAACGAGTCAATTTGGGTCTGGCGGCCGGCGGGTGGGATGGCGCTGAGAGGTGACCTGTCCTAGAATCCCAGTTCGCAGTGGCCGACCCCTGTTATGTAATCCTAATGTGTACACTGTAAAGATCAACTAACTAACCATCGTGCGGCGTTTTTCGGGCGACCCGTACCATTATTTATGGCACTTGTGCGTGCGCCTGTTGCCCCTTGACAGCAGGTCGGAGATTAGGGCGATTTTTTGGCCCAACTTTGACATACTGTAACATCGACTGTAGTCTCCTTTTCTATCTGCTCTGTTGCGGTTGTGTCCCGAACTGTTTTAGTTGGTTCGAGTCGAGCGCGGCTTCCTAGGGGTGTAACGCAAGACATCTGTCAGGTAAAAAGTAAAGCAAAAAAGTTCGAACAACGAAGAGCTGGTTTTTACGGCAGTCAAGGCCGAAGCCAGAACCGGCTGACAGCGTCAGCCACTACAAATTAACTCAAGGTCGTTGGTGTTCAAGGTGCAAAACGGGCCTTGAGGTTATTCGAACGAACGCGCATCTCTGCTCGCAACTTCTCTACGGCTCGTCTATTCTATGTCAAGGCCGAACAGACACACTGACTTGTTTTCTCTTCCTCTCTTCTTTTTCTTCCCTTCTCTCCGTCAGGGAGCGCCTGTCTATCTGTTGATTCCTTCTTTCTTTAGTTGTCCAGATCAACCGGGTCTGTGACGCATCTTCTACCTACGTACAGTATGTACGTACAGTACTAAACCTTTCTATTTCCCTTCAGACCCAACCTTAAAGAAACAGAAATGCAGATTACTTATGTTACTTCAGGCTTGAATGATGCCTCTGCCTATTGTGCAAATAAATAAACTTGAGTTAGCCGTTTTAACCAACTATTCAATAATCAGCGGAAATAGTAGCGCACATGTATACTAGGGTAATACGCACAACTTTTTTCAAACATTTGTTTTTGTCCGGTGCAGCTAGAAAGGAAAACAGACTGAAAAGCTTCTTAAGTTGGCTAGTTATTTCTGAATTTGCTATAACTTCATTTTTACATTTTTGAAGTTTTCCAATTTTTGGCAGTTACGTGTTTGCATTGTAGTGGGTTTTTTGTTTCTTTCCAACTGTGTGAGATGTCAGCCCTTTCCGACAGTGTCTGTGTCTACGGAGTTTAATTGCAGGTGCAAAGGTTTCTTCAAGCGAACAGTACAAAACAAGCGAGTCTACACGTGTGTCAGTGGCACTGGTAGATGTCCTATGACCAAAGAGCAGCGGAACCGATGTCAGTACTGTCGATTTCAGAAATGCCTCCAGCAGGGAATGGTCCTTGAAGGTACGTAGGTACAACCTGTTCATTTTTTAGCAATTAGGTGGCTATTTTCCAAGGTCACACGTAGTATACCGAAACTGGTCTCTGTGCGTCAGACCCGTTTGCTGTTGCATTTTGCTCTCTGCCCAACATGCGTTGCCTGTTTTAGCTGTTAGAGAAGACAGAATGCCTGGTGGACGGAACGGCAGTGCAATTTACAATCTGTACAAGGTAACTGCACCGTTTCTATCTACAAATCCTATCTACAGATCATATCCTAGCCTACTTTCCTGCTGTCATTTTAAGTAGGTCAAATCTGCAGTGGTTTCAGTTGAAATACAAGAAGACGCGTAGATTGCAAGCGCTTTGCGAGAGCATCTTGCGCGGCACGCTCGACCCCAGCCTCACCCAAGTGGTCTCTCCAGGCACGTCGACAGCCGGCTTCTGTCGCGAGTCGGCGCCCACTCCGACGCCCGACTGCGAGCCGCTGAACCTGAGCGCCAAGAGCAGTCCCAAGGAGCGGCCGGTGGTGCGCAGCGACAAGAACCTCATTCAGCAGCTGATCGAGTCGGACCGACTTGACGACCTGATCAACCTGAAGGGTCTCTGTCCGGCCGACCACTCCGACCCGTGCGAGCGGCTGTCGCGAATCGGCGACGAGATTGTGGAGAAGTTGGTGGACTGGACCAAGCTGCTGCCCTTCTACTGCGAACTCCCGGTCGAGGTGCACACGCAGCTGCTGACCAAGAGGTGGGCGGAGCTTGTGCTGCTCAGCACCTGCTACTACGCCTGCTCGCAGTGGAGTCAGGAGTGCAGTGGTCACGTGACGTCGACTACAGTCAGTCTGAGTGATAGGCAGGTGTCCCACACAGACACGGAGACGAATCTCAAGTTGCTGTGCGAGCGTCTTTCGGTGGTGATGAAGAAACCAGTGCCGGTCGAGCACGTGCAGAGGGAAGCGGGTGCCCTGGTCGACAAGTTCACTTCGCTGCTGGCCAGCTTTCGCAAGCTCAAACTGACGCTCGAGTCCTACGTCTGTCTCAAGGCCATCACTCTGCTGCACCCAGGTTGGTACACGCTCTCTCTCTTTCACTCCCAATTATTATGACACCCATACCATTCCATGTACTGTACGTGCGTCTGTTGACTGTTTAGACCTAGACCTCAGTATTTTAGTCTTTTAGTTTTGTTTGCTCAATTGAACGTAACCGCCTGGCCGCACTAAGAGTATGTACAGTACGTTCTAGAGACGAAACGGTATCGGAAAACCAAATATCTAATGCCTTGTTGAAAACCCTAAAATCATACATACATGGGTCTGGGCTATGAGTTGCCATTGCCACGGAGGGAGTAAGGCAGGTTTCACAAATAATCACGAAAAAACCTATGTAAAATAGACGATTTTCCAAAAAATCGCCGAACTTTTCGGTGAGAGAGGACTTCTGGACGGCAGAGGGGAGGGCTAACTCCCAGATCACGTACAGTACAGTATGTCCATACATGTAACATGGGGTCTGAGGGCTCTGGCCCCACCCGACTTAGGCCAGACCCCGCCAATTTTCTGACAAGTAATTTTTTAGCAAATTTTTACAATTTATTAGAATTTCAGACCGTAAAATTGCTAAAATCGCCTGTAAAACAGCAATTTTAGCTGTATTTGAGCCAAAATTATTGATTTTGACAATTTTTAGCCAAAATTGTGATTTTTTGCGATTTGTGAGCATTTTAGTACCCAACCCCCTCCCTAAAATTAGGGTTCAGATAAGTGCAATATGCAGCTAAAAATCGCTGTTTTACAGGCAATTTTAGTATTTTTCGTGCCCAATCGCGTCACCCGTACAGTACATGTCACCGAAAGAGGAGAGGAGTTTCTACAGGCCAGGGGATTGAGCTCTTCCAAATTCCACGTAGAAGTTGGGTACTAAAACTTGCTGAAAATCGGTGCTGTGGACTAAAAGTAATAACTGCAATATGCAGCTAAAAATCTTTGCCCAATCGCGTCACCCCGTTATATACATTGTACAATGTATACGCCTAAACCAGACATGGGCTAGCCTAGCATTTCGGCTGAGCGGTGGTAAATTTTCAAATCCTTAGGGGTTTGAGGGGGTAGCGGCGTCTGAAGGGGTTGAGAGGATGGAAAGCCAAAAGTCCGATTTTTTACTAAAAGCAAGCTTTTTAAGCTTATTTTGCGCTAAAATACTTTAAAATAAGCTATTCTGTGCTCATTTACACCTATAGGCATACTTTTACCGTGATTTTCTACACAAACTTCTTCCTAAAAATTGCTGACGGGGTGAGATGGTAGGTGAGAGCTTGAGGGGGTAAAAAAATCTAACGGCACCACACTGCTCAGTAGCTACTGTACGGAGCCGGTGTGGTAGGTACTGTAGAGTATTGGTTGCAGGCGAGTCTCCGTTGCACCCGCGCGTGTCGCTGATCCAGGATCAGTTCGTGAAGGCGCTGCAGATCCACCTGAGCCAGTCGGAGGACGGAGCGCGTCTGACCGACATTCTCACCTGGCTGCCGATGCTGCATTCGGCGGCCAGCGTTCTGCTGCACAGCAAAATGTTCTACGTGCCTTTTCTGCTCTGCGAAGCGCCGGCGCTCTCCGACAGCCAGGACGACGACGACGACCGTGCCAGCAAGTCCTCGACCAGTGCCGAACCAGACACCATGAACTGCGATTGAGCTTAGAGACCTTCCTACTGTACAGCGGCTCCCGCGCCAGCCTACGCTCTTCTTGCTCCTCTGTCTTCTCTGGCAGACTGGCGCGAGGGCCTTGTAATCGGCTAGATGTAAAGATGCGTAGAGTTTTATAGGCTAGGCACAGCGGCCCTAGAGAAGGTGACTTTTTCTGGTCTTTCAGTCTGGTACCAGAGTACTTACCGTTTTACTTTTGTGTAGTCAGGCAGTGAGCAGCAGAGCTAAGATGAACATTCTGTATAAAATAGAGGTGAGCGTGTAGTCGAAATGTTGAGCCACTAGCTAAGTCCAGTGAGTCAGTCAGTTTTGGTTTAGTTTCTTCTTAGGTCTACGGTATTATTTGCAGATGTATCGGATTTTTCTTCATGTCCTAGTCGTGCCTTTGTTTGTGTTGCTTCTATTCTCTTCGTTGGTTCTCAGCCCCGGTAGCTCGTGCCGATCACAGCCGGCTGCTGTCTAGGTCTAACGTTCGTTGTGTCTTCTCGCCCGTTCTAAGTCACTTTTGATTCTTTCCACTCCTAAACACAACTGCAAACTACTATGTGCATATCTGTGCAGACAGATCCTTCTAGACAAACTCCTCTATTCTGTACATACACCTGCACCTGGAAAGAAAACTATGTGCTTTATTGTCTCTTATGTGTCTGTGTAAGATCAGTCTTTGCTCTTTGGTTACCTCGAACTCTTGTATGGGTAAACGTCCGGTCAGACCGTGACCGACTTTCTGGAGCGTCCATTGGTTAAGGTTTCTGTGAAGAAAGAGCGAGTTTTGGGCAAATAAAGTTTCAAGTTTCTATTTTCGCTTTTTCCATCGTTTTGTTTGAGTCAGTCGTTTGTACATATTACTACTTGTTTACACATGAAAGCAGGTTTAGGTTCGCGCCAGTGTACAGCCAGGCTTTAGCCTTTGAGAAACCTTCAGTTACTATCCATGTAGTTGGGAAAACGCGTGTGTTCCCCAGGCCCGATATTCGAAGAAAATTCCCCCTCAAACCCGAATTTTTGGAGGATTTTTTGAACCCCCTTTTTGGGTTTCTAAACCCGTAAACAGTGTTCCAGAAGCCCTGTTAGGGTTTCATTGACACTAAACAGGGTATCGGAACCCTAATTACGGTTTCAGATGCTGTAAATAATGTTTCAGGGCCCTAAACAGGGTTTTTAAACCCCTAAATAAGGTTTCCGGAACCCTAATTTGGGTTTCAGAGATCCTAAACATGGTTTCAGAACCCTAATTAGGGTTCCAGAAGCCCTGTTAGGGTTTTAGAGATCGTAGATAGGGTTTCAGGACCCTAAACAGTGTTTCTGAAATCCTAAACAGAGTTTTTAAGCCCCTAAAGAAGGTTCCGGAACCCTAATTTGGGTTTCAGAGATCATAAACAGGGTTTCGGATGAATTGGACTGGATCAGAAAAATTCTCCTCATCCGAAAACTCAACACAGTGCGTGTATGTTAGTTATCCACCCATAAAGTGCGAACCAGACCAGAAAAATCTCAATACCCGATCGCAATACCTGACATTCCAATGCCCAGTACCAAATATGCTCAGCTGAGCCAGAAATCGTATTTCAGTGAACAAGTACAATCTCAATAAAATACAAATAGAGAAAATTGATTTTCCAGTTAAGAAGAAAGAAAGCTACGTAAACTGGTGTGCTTGCTGTACATACGTAGGAAACCGGTCACTGTAAGAAATTATCACGTAGATTGTGCAAACTTTTAGTTGTTGACAGCAAAACGGACTTCCTAAAAAGCTAATCATTCATCGAACTTTGAAGAATTTAGAGTCCCAAATCCAGTGTTGGCTCTTGGGGCACAAAAACCCCAATTCCCAATATCTGGAAAACACTCCTATGCACCCAACCCAATACCCAATCCGTAACAGTTCGCTTATGCTACCCTCAAAAACTACCAATTTTCCTTGAAAATGCATTTATAAAGGTTAAATTTATACCCAGTTAAAATTTTTACCTTTTTGAAAACCGACTGGCTCCTAATTCCCGGCCCATTCCGCTGCACGGAAAACTGTCTGTATGAACTTGTCAACCAAAACCAAGATTATAAGTCTAAGCCTAAGGCCTGAGCTTGAAGAAGCCAAGGTTTTTCGGCGGTTGGGTTATGGTTGGCTTTGGCATAGGACAAGGCTGTGCGTGCAGTATGTACGTAGTAGAGAGACGCGTCTTGTCCCTCGATCGGGGCTTGGCCTTGGGAGTGGTAGGTTTTATGCACGGACACAATTGTGGCAAGTTTCCGTCTACGCATATGCATCCGGCCAATCTTCTAATCGGCGCGTGTCCAAAATAGGTCGGCATCATTTCGTCCAGATGATACTATTTGGTCGTCTCATTTACAACCTGCCACGGCTAAAGCTGCCGACTGTTTGTTCAACCCCCTAAACCAGGAACTGCAGGCAAAACCCTTTTTCAAGGACGTTTCGGACTTTGCGTCAAGGCTGAGCTTGTCTCTAGCCGGTTGTATTCTGCCGATAGACCAACCTATAGATCGGGTAAGTTTTAGAAGTGGTGCCGGTTGGCGTCAAAGGTGTCTTTTTATTCGGCCGCTCTCAAGCGTTGCGTTTGACCACCTTACAACTCCTTAATTGGCTCGTTGCTCGAGTGAATTTCTCACTTCCCTCCTTCTTCCATCCATGTACTTTACGGAGATGGCAGGTGGACGCTATTTCAGTCTGCCCAATTCACGCAGATTTCCCTCGGACAAGCATCGCCAGCTGCAGACGTTGCTCAACCGTAATTTCACGCTCGGATCGGCTCAGGACCGCACCAACGGCGCTCTAATGATGACCAGCTTCCAGAGCCGACAGGATATGATTCAGAAATTGCTGGCTGATGACATGAGTTGCAGTAGCGGATCTAGTGGCGCTCACGACAGAATTACCTCATTTATTCGACACCGCAGTTGGACCAACGCTGAAACGTTTATTGAGGTGATTCACTGCTCACACATTTATTATTGAGCTTTCGAGCAGATTATAGGAAAAAATCATCAAATCAGTAACCTGCCTTTGTAGAAAGTCTGTCTTTCTACACTAGACCGAAAGCTTAGCTAGTCCTAAATGTAAAAATGTGCTAAGCCTAGGCCAAAAATTTTAAGTCTGCATGAAACTAGGGCATAAAATACAGGGTTCATTTACGAGTGGTGGTTTTTGTGCTTCTGTTTTTTTAGGATTCATTCGTACTGGGTCTCAAATTTTTTTGTTTTGATCTCTTCTTAAGCCTTGTCGCAACTCGAACTCGATTGTTATTTCATTTTCTAAGCCTGCACGTAAGAATGCATGTACGTGCGAATGTACGTACGCTTGCACACCTTGCAGAGAAAAGGCCGATAACCATGCATTTCACGCTGCGTTTGGTGATTATCGGGAACTGCGTACGTATTGTAGTTTCAAGTTCAAAACCGGCCGGCAAGACTAGAAAATCTGCGTTATTTCTAAACCGCTGAGTGTGGAGCACGTGCTCGACTCGATTTCTCCATTCTGCCCGTCAAATTCAACTCTTTTATTCGTCAGTCTAAGTCGAGAAGACATGTCTATTCTATTCGAATGGACAGGCGCTCCAATCCAGACACGTGACTCTGTATTGGGCAGAAAAGTGTGCGCCAGCCTTTGGAGATGCTGCTTCGGTCGGTCGGCCTTTCTCAAAGAGAATCGCGGACAAAGCGACGACACGTAACACACAATTTTGCCTTTTAGGACAATATGCACGAGGTCTACGACAAATTGCCCAATCTAGAGAAGCAAATTTGGGGCAAGTTAATAGTGATGGAATCGGGCCGCCGCACTGCTAAAGCTTACCTAAGACACCCGGTCATTACGGTAGATGGATCTGAAACGGAATTCGACGGATTACGGTAATCTTGAGCTAAATGGTGGTCGTTTCACGGTGAAGTTTAGAATCGGTTTGGCTCGATTTGACAATGCAGATCGGTTGCCAGTGGTTCACGAGGTGTTCGACGAAATACAGCAGGGAGTCAAGATCAAAGTTGACCCTGATGGAAATATTTGGGCTAAGCGCATGTGCTTTAGTCCAGTTTTCCTCAAACCAATCTATCGCAACCGACCTAATGATCTCTTTGTGATCGATCAGAGACCAGTCAAGGTACAGTTACTGTAGTTTGCCCTGCTAGTCTCTCTTTCAAAGCTGTTGCAGCAAAGTAATTGCACTCTCTATACTGCAACAACAAAATCTATAGTACGTAGTTCGATGACATGCAAAATCACCTGTCTGTGTTCCACTGAGAATTGGTGGTATTGGTAAAAACGCTATGAGACGCGATTGATGGGAAAAATTTTGCCAAACCCCAGCCTCGGAAACTGTCTATTTGCCGATCGTTGAACCTGCACAATGCAAAGAGCCATGTTTAAACGACGGGCAAAGGACCTCTTTTGTGCCTAACCTGTTTGGCGACAACCATAAAAACTGCACATCAAAGATTACATGAATTATTACTACAGAACAGCGTAAAGTTTAGGTGTTCGACATAAAACGCTTCAAAGAAATTCTGGTTCAAGAACTGCAGCTTCCACGGCCAGATCGACGACGTCTGGAAAAGTGCTGTCTGGTCTGTCTCAAGTTTTCGATCGATCATTACGATCTTTTACGAACGCCATGCTGGGTTCTAATCATACATCTGGTGGCCATCGAACTTCTCAATCTGGTTTTACCTAAAGGTAGTGGTGCATGCTGTCGTGTATGTACTCAGTCTGTTCCTGATTTTAGAACACGAGTTTTCCTCGCCCAGCTCCAGTTTTGTCGCTGGTGGCGGCAGTCCTCTACCGAGATCAATAACGCCCGAACTGCCCCCTGGCGGTCAGGCGCTAAATCAGAGTCGGCGTTTCACACGCGGCGGCGTTTTCAAGCGAATCGTGAAGAAAGACGACGCCCAGCGCTTCCCTAATTTTCCACAGCAACAGCCGCAGTTTGGAGTACGTAATTTTTGCCACTCATTGGCTAGAAAGACATTGAGTAGCGCTTAGCCTTAATGGTCTTGTTCGCGCCTCGTTGGTCATGGGTAGCTTACGCTATCCCATATGTCACGGCGGCCCCGGCATCCGTGAGAGCGTGTTCGTCTGCTAGGAACCAGTTGAAGTGAAGTAATCGAGGTAAAACCCAGCCCAGACTGCCAAAAGCCGGTGATGGTTAGTAGGTAAATGGGAACCGAACCTGCGCTGCCGTTGCACCTAATCGCAGAAAGGGGAGGCTTGTTTGTTTGCTGGCAAGTCTACCCCATCGAGGCCCTGAAAAGAGCGCTGGGTGTCCTGAGCTGAGCGAAAGGACAGCGAACTAAAAAACAAACAAACAAACAAATAGTCAGAGGTGTCTTGCTATGTTGCTATGTACTACTGCGTAGCTTTCTAGCCCAACCCAGAAGTGTGGGGTTCGCAACCTTCGTTAGTGCAGCAGCGGGAGCGAATCACAACTTCAATGCTGGATCTGCGTCAGTTGAGTCGGTTTCATGCGCCGCCCTACTTCGATCGAAACACACCGGCGAGAATGAGCAATCGTGGAGGCATCGGGCACGTAATCGGGCCCAGTTTCATGTCCCAGGAACGTTTGAATGAAAATAAGTGCGAACCTGGCCTTCCAAGGGTACCAGCGCCTGTTCAATCGGGTGAGAACGCGCTTTACAATGCTGTGTCCTCCTGCTACAAATGTTTTTGTCTAAAGTTAGAAGTATGGCAATCAAAAAGTTTATATTTGAAGGAGCGGCAAATTTGGAATCGCGGCAGCTGGGCGCAAGAGGCTTTCTGCAGAAATGGAAAAGCCAAGACTCCGGTTTAGGTACGGTAGGTGGTTCATTGTTCTTTGTAAGTCGTTTGGTCTGTCTGTTGTTGTAGGTACATTTTTTAAATTTGTAATTTGCATACTGTGCTCAAAATGGTCAATGTAAATTTAATGTACGCACAGTAATCCTAGATCACTACGACTGAGCGTTTAGTGATAATAAATTGTTTCAGGTTCCGGAGGTGGAAGCTGTTGACCGAAGGTTAAAGTTGATGATTTGAACTGTTTTCCTCAGATGTACATAAATACGAACAATTGATCTGTGTCTATCTTATATATATTCGTAAACTGCTTTATACTTAGGATAAATCTTTCTCCTTGTCTTCTTTTCATTGGTAGTCAGCTGGCACTGCTTGTCAAACTTTAAAAAACCAAGTCGCATCGTACGGTCCCAAACCTAGTCTCCTTAACTTAGGCCCAGTTGTTTCAAGCATTTTTTAAAATGTTTTTATGGCTCAAATAAAGCGATGACCGTGGCTGAGGTTAAGTCTGCAATTTTCAAAAATTCACTTAAACATTTACTTCCAAAGTTACGTTACTCAAACGAAATTTGCGCATTTTTACGAACTTCGCCTGTACCATGCCAGCGATTATTGTCACATGCAAAATTGGTCGCTAATTGAAAACAACTGTGAGTCTCTGATTTCATACACTGGCTTCTTCCGTAGGGATGTAACCGAATAGTGAAATACCGCATACCGCATAGTATTCCAGGAACCGCATAATACCGCATAGTGATTAAAATAGGTTCTGATGCAAAAACTAGCATTTTTCAACCTCTGTGTTCCCAAAGAGTGTTAGTCAGGTCAAATTTAGCAGGTTTAAACTACTTCTACACGTAGGTCAGCAAAAGCCTTAAGGTATTGATAATAAAATCAATAACGAAAGATGATCACGTTAGAAATACCGCCAACATTTTTCATCAAATTGCAACTCAAAAAATTTTTCAATTCGTCAATAAACCAATCAAATATGGTCGAAAATGTTATTTCTAAGCAATATTATTCAAAATTTTGTCCTTTTTGCAACTTTATAGCTGAAATTGAGCAAAATTACGCGGTATTATGCGGTTCCAAAAATACCGAATCTGCATACCTATACCGCTTACCAAAAACACCGCATAAAAAACCGCAACCCGGTTGCATCTCAATTCTTCCGTACGTTGTATTTGTGATAAAGTTGTGAGACTTCGCAGCGTAGAATAGTGAACCGTTTTTACACAAAGTCCTGAAACGACCGTATTCATAGGTTCTGAGATGCGGTATTTATGTAAATTGTCAAGTTGATTGATAAAATTTCGTTAAGAACACAACTTATCAGATTGTCGTCATCGTGGCCGGCGGAAACGGTGGTCGGTCGTTTTTGTAATGTTTTGCTGATTTCATCGCTATACTTATTCACCTACGCGCGTGATATCCTGACTTGTTACCTGTTTTGTACACCATTATCATCCTGCCTTGCCTACTTTTCTAGTTCTTCTGTTCTTCTGGTTGTGATCAGACTCAGAGTAGACAGAAAATTGTTTTTTATTTTATCCCCACCACAGTTGTTAGTCAGTTTATGTGTGAATCGACAGGGATAATATCGGTGTAGTTTTGTAGAGAGTCGGTTGTGACGACAAAAAATAAAATGTCAAGTCAGAAGAGGAAGCAAGATGACAAGCATACGAAGATTTTGCGAGAGTTGGCAGCGCTGCCGCCGAACAAACATTGTTTCGACTGTCACCAGAGAGGTCCCACCTACATCAACATGACCATCGGGTCGTTTGTATGCACTGGATGCAGCGGAATTCTGTATGTGCCTGATTGCGGCCCGTTCTGCTAAGGAACGTGTGGTAGCTGTATTTCAGGAGAGGTCTCAATCCGCCCCACCGAGTCAAATCGATTTCTATGGCCTCTTTCACTCCTGAAGAGATAGAACTGATAAAAGGCAGAGGCAATGAGTACTGCAAGAAAGTCTGGCTGGGACTCTATGACGGAGACTCCAGGTCTTTCGACGGATTTCGCGATGAACAGCAAATAAAGGATTTTCTCAATTTGGTACTGCTGCCGTTGCTTTCTTCACCTCTCATTGCTGCATCATCTCCCTGCATGGATGGATTGGGTTATTAGTTCGTAGAGACATTGTACCATGCTTGTATGATTCCTAAATCGTAAGCAGAATCGGTCAGCTCGTCGTTTGGCCGCTTAACAAATTTTCATTGTTTATGTTCAGGTGGTCCAGAATATAGAGCTGATTTGGTTTTGCTTCTTTTCTGGAATGCTTGATACATGAAGGTATACAAAGTATCGCCCTTTGTCAAACATTAACAAAAATATTTTAAATAACCCTCTTTCGCTTAGGAGAGCGAATATAGAACTAAGTGTACTGAGTTTAAACCATGCACTAAGGAGCCGCCGAAAAGCCAACTTTCTCGCCGGCACAGTTGGTGTAGTGGCTTAGGCCACATGGCCACTGTGCGCGACGTCGTGCGCTCATCCACTCGGCGGGGCAAGTTTCTTGCCGCAAAGAGTTGGTCGTCGGCATAAAGCTCCACCCAGGCCACCGAAAACTGGTTACAGCGAGTAGGTAAAATGGGAACCAACTGGATCTGCCGTTGCACCGAAAGCCGCTCCAAAAAGCATGCCGCGTTGGAGGGAAGATCAACGACGTCAGGAGCCGTCTGAGAAACCAGCAATAAGGCCAATACCGGTTTGGCCACTTGGCCGGCGGCCGTTGGGAGCTGTCGGCACCATGACGTCACCATGCCAGGCACTCTCTTAGTACCTGGCGCCCAACAGCATGGCTTGAGTGGCTTGGCAGTGAAAGAAGGGCAAACGTCCGAGATGACGATATCAGGGGTAACGAAATGGACCGTGCAGGTCTGATCGTAGGGCTGTACATCGTACGCCCCCCCGCCAGATCGGATCGGATCGGATCGGCCAACTTTCTCTAAGCTAATAGCTCCGAAACTGTTTAGGACCGCGACTCGACCGAAAGAAGTATAAGTATTAGATATTATTTATTTAGCCTTTCCACTGTTGCTATTCCAGATCTATAGTTGTTTTTAGACCCGTTTTTTAAATCTGACTGCATAAACTGCGCTGTTGTTAGACAAAACGGGTTAAAACGCATTTCCAGGCGTTTCGGCGATTTTTGAAAGTTTGGAATCCCTGGCCCCCACCTGGTAGGAAAAGCAGATTCCCGTCTGCGTTTCTGGTCATGACCGAGAGTAAAAACTGAATTTTTAGAAATACGAGAAGAAGCGATGGTACGTGAGTCCGTCGGAAATAGCGCGGCAACAGCAGATACTAGCGCAACACAGCGGAGGCAGTTCGTCAGCCAATAGTCAGTCTGTATCTTCTCCGTCGTTCAATCAGCATCAAGCTAACTCTTTGGTTGATACGAGCTCTTCCTCCCCCGTCAAATCCCTGCAGCACAGCAATCAGATCGTACTTTTTTACTTTTGGTTTTACAGTCGGGCAGCTTTTCAACTGACCGGTGTCATACAGGGTTCGTGCGGGACCTGGAAAGTCAGGGAGTCATGGAAAAGTCAGGGAATCAGGGAAAAGTCAGGGAATTTGGTGTCTGGTCAGGGAAAAATTTCGTAGTGCCAGAAACATCTCACCGCCAAATGGTCCTGTCAGTACTTTTCACAACACCATTTTGAAGATCGGTCTTCTGACTACGACTTAAATCGGAAATTTACCCTCTGAATACCGTGTAAATACGTTTTACAAAGCCAATTTATATAATTTTCTCAGATTGGTTGCACTTTCCTGACCCTGGTTGGTCAGGGAATTTTGACTTTGGTCATGGAAAAGTCAGGGAAAGGTCAGGGAATTTTGTTTTACAAAAGCCGCACGAACCCTTCATACCAAAAGGTATTGGTTCACCTCCAGTTGATGCTTTATGGTATGGTACCGGTCAGTACTAGACATGGGCAAAGGGGTTGACCCCCTCAGGAATTTTTAGGAAGAATTTTGTATAGAAAAATATTATATAAGTATGGCTAGGTTAGATGTAAATGATGCCTATTTTATCATATTTAGCGAGAAATAGCCTAAAAACCTTGATTTTAGTAAAAAATCGGACTTTTTGGCTTCTCATCCCTTCAACTCCCACAGCCGTCCCTACCCCCAGCACCCCCTCAAGATTTGAAAATGTACCACCGCTCAGCCGGAATCCTAGCCCATGTCTAACCAGTATCAAGTAGCTACTATCCTCCTTGACGGTTATAGGGTTGCTGTTTGTGAAGCTAACGTATTTTTAGACAAGTACAAGCGCTCTCCCACGAACTCAAGCAAAGTCCGTAGATTTATTATTCGATAGTGATCCCTTTGCTGGACAGACACCGGCACCGCCGACACAGCAGCTACAACAGAGAGGTGTAGAGTTAGTTTGGTTTAAGCGTCTACTCTCTACCTGTACTCTGCAGCAGTGGCGCCACCCAGTGGGACCAACGGAGGCTTTGCCGACTTTTCCAATTTCGACGCTCTCAGCAGATCACAGCCGACCCCGGCTGCTCCTCCCGCCGTCGCCCCCGCCGCCTTTGGCTTCCCTCCACCCCCTGGCTCAGCCTTCGATTCGCAAAGTAATTGCTACTCTCTCGATTTCTGCCCAATGTTCTGCGGTCAACCGCTTGGCCGTTTGTATGACAGTGGTACCCTGTGAAGTGGAAAACGTTTACTGACTAGTCGTAGAAACACAACACAATCACACACTAGCTCAAACCTACAAACACTTTCACTAAACAATCAATCACATATTCTTTCATCTGGTAAGGCAAGCCTCGACACCCTCTATGGTAGTTCTAATTTCGACTAGCCTTTAGGTGTTACCATTATGGTACCGGTACCATTGACTTGCGAACAATATCAGAATAGTCCAACTAACCAAGACGTGCTGCCAAAAATTGTTGGTGATTATGACTAGGTACAAATGGTAATTGAGAGTGTTGCAGATGTGCTAATGCCAAAATCGGCCACGGTACCGGCCAGTCTGGCCAACCCAGTTGTGAGCTGTGCCCCGCCTCAGCAGATGAGCACCTCAGCCACTGGCGACAAATACTCTGCACTGGCTGAACTGGACGAACTGTTTGGAGGCAACACCACCACCACTGCGCCGGCCGCTAACGGAACGTCGACTGGTTCTGTCTTCGAGCAGTCCTCGCACAGCTGGTCGGCCTCCAATTCCAGCTCTGGATATGCTTCTGGTACGATTGCCAACTCTTCTTTACTTCTCTGTAATCTTCCTGATTGCAATTTCTGCCCGGCTACGCTCTTCTTTTTTATCGGTGCGTTGCGTCGGTTGAGTGAAATTCCCTTAGGATTCATATAAAGTGGTGCCGCTAAGCGCTGGTCATGGTGAATCAGGTGTAGGTAGGTAGGTAGGTTTAGCGCAGTTTCTCACAAAACAACATTCCTAATCATGTCAGCCGACCACACCCAGTAAATTCCGTGCGTAGTTGCCGTTCTGCTTAGTCAAAAATTATATTGGCAAAAAAGTAGTTGATTGTCTCTCTGGCTTTCGATTCACGAGTTTGTTAGTGAATTATTTTTGTACTTAAAAATTGTAATAAACCTTTATATTTGCCTGCCAAAAGGCGTAAAGCCATACACGTAAAAATGGGGTTTGCCCCCGGCTAGTGCCATGTCAACCCCTCTCCGATTTTTGGAAAGCAATTTTGATATGGGAATTTTTCATAATTTTGAGAAAGAATTGCTAAAAGATATTTTTCAACAATCGCAAACACGAAATTTTTGGCACAATGAGTTTTGGCAGTCTATGAGCAATTTTTAGTACTCGACCCTCAGTCGGGCTCAAACCAACCTGCACCTTCGGCTGATGCACTCTTAAGTGTCTTGGTAAAGCACATCGGTAAGGTACTTAGGAATCGTAGAGTAAAAAGTGTTTATCTGTTCACGTTTTTTGATCGTACGTCACGCCATTCAATAAACCTATCACCTGTAACCCGGCAGGGTTCTTAGGGGAAAGTCAGGCAATTTCATGTGTGGTCTGGGAAAATTAGGGATTGCTAAGTTTTTTTCCGGCAGCTGCCTAACCAGGTCTCTTAAAACTGCTGAAATCATACATGTAACAGGTCATCCGCCGAGGGGGGTTGGGGGGCTGGCGCCGGCCGGGGGGTCTGAGCCAAAATTTTGGGAGGGGGTTGGGCACTAAAAAAAGCTCAAAAATCGAAAAAATCGCAATTTTGGGCTAAAAATCGCCAAAAATCGCTAATTTGGGCTGAAATACAGCTAAAAAGTGATGTTTTGCAGACGATGTTGCAAATTTTTGTGTCTGAAATTGTAAAAAATCGCAAAAATTTGCTAAAAAAATTACTTGCCAGAAAAATCGGAGGGGGGGGTCGGGAAAATCGTCTCGGGCGGGGGGTCTGGCCTAAGTCGGGTGGGGGCAGATCCCCAGACCCCCTGTTACATGTATGGCTGAAATATTTTTTTCCTGTTCAAAACGTGTTTTGCAGAGTTTGCCGCAAACAAGGTTTTATGCTAAAAATGAATTAAAGTCCGGTTGACGCATTCAGTTCTAGTTGAGGCTCAGAAGTTAGTCCATGTTTAATTGAGTGCGTGAGTTTAAGGCTCAACAGATCAGCAAGCCATGTTTGGAGCGAGTTCGGGTTCGTTGATCAACCAGCAACACCACCACCAAGACGCGGCGTTTGTGACCGGTCTTCCGAAGAGCAGCTCGGCCGTGACTGGCTTCGCTCCCTCCCACAACCCCAATGCCTTCTCCAACCCTCCACATAATGCTTGTGAGTTCTGTTTTCTCCTAAATGCCTAACAACACTTCTAATGCTTCGATGGTCATGTTAGGTTTTTCTGTTTTTTTAAGATCAACAGAAGGTGGGTGTTAGTGTTGCTAGACTTCTTTCATAACCAGTCCTTTTTTCTAAAATTTTTTGATGGGACATTGGAAACATTTTTATCTTTTTAGCGCAGTAGCCGCAGTGTAAGCAAGTAAGACTGTAGATAGTAGAATATCGACTGCTTGAACCAAAGCTGCAACATTTGTATTCAACGTTGCTTTTTTAATGCATCCGTGCATAGCGTACGGGTCCGTGCTAGATTCCATGCAAGAAAACTTTAAGAAAAATATCTACAAAACAGCAAAAAAATTTTTGTGCTTCAGGAATTGTATTTCTACTATTCTGATCGGTAGCGTAGCTTGCAAAGCTGTTTCTTGAGCTTTTGCAAAACGAACACATACCTCTCTCGGTCCTCAAATGTTTGAGTTTATGTACCGGTGAGTCTCTGTTCCCGCAGGGCTGCCAAGGAAAAAAGGTGTAGTGGAATACTATTCGAACTTTGATGAATTGAATGCGTAAATCTGAAACGACACTTCGAATAGCTGTTAATTAGATATCCTTTCGGTCCAATGCATTGCTTGCTTACACTGCACAGCCAGCGGCCCAGTCAACGGGGCCGACCCAGTGCACGTATAGTTTGGCTAGACTTATACAGCATAGCTCCAATTTCTGCCGGAGAGAATGAGACGGAGTTTTTAAAAAATCATCAAAAATTAAGCCGTTTCTAATAATAATAAAATAAAATAGAAGTTTTCAGTCGGTCCGGCAAGTAATCCGTTTTTCGCCATGGCCCCCGGTCCTCCTCAAGCGCCCAGCAGTGCGGTCGGCTGGCCGGCAGTGTCCTCAGCAGCGTCAGCCGGTTGGCCGAATGCAGTGAGTGCGCCGACCTCAGCCACTGGTGGTTGGGCACTGCCCAACAACACGCCCAACCCGTTCTTTGCCGGCGCCCAGCCCACCGTTGCCAACCCGTTCGGAGCTGCCGGGCACAACATGGTTCCTCCTCAGCAGGTGCCCCCTAACACTACGCAGATGTGGGCTCAACAAGTCGTTCCTCAGACGGCCAACCCTGGCTGGCCCACGCAGCAGCCAGTCGCCAACCCATTCATGGTATTTTGTCTGGGCACTTAACCGTTTATAGATAGGCTACTCCCCGCACAATGTAGTGGTCGGTTATCGTGCGCTGTTGTTTTTGCCTTCGTACGCATGAGTTGAGACGTATTTATTAAAACGCGCGCCTGTTTACAATCTATGGTAAGGACCATTTTACCACGAGCCGGTACCGTGCTTGGACTCGATGCAGTGGCGCATCCAGGGGTGTAGGGTGGGTACACCCCCTTTGCGGTTAAAGTAGGCAGAGAAAGTTTGTCAAAAATAAGCGAAACTAATGAATTACGTACCAAAACTGTTTATTTTGTGCTCAGAATGCCTTTTAAATGCGTTTTTGAAGGCTAAATTTTCAAAATTTCTCGCCCTGGTCGGGCAAAAGCCCAACCAGACCACTTTAAACTACTAAAACTTGTAATTTCTGTTAATTTTAAGCCTGGAATGTGTTTTAAACGCGATTTTGATCGCAAATTTTGCTAAATTTTCTTGCCCTGGTTGGGCAGCGGCCCAAGCAGGCACTTATAAAATTTTACATCCCTCTCTTTCCGAAATGTTGGGTACGCCACTGACTCGATGTTTCCATTCTATTGCCGTTGAGTGTTCGAGTATTTTTGACGGATTTTGTTATAGCACTACTCTAATCAATTTCAGAGCCAGACAGCTTCAGCAGGTCTCGGTCAGCAGCAAATGAACTGGAATCCATTTCTGAGCTGAGCCAACTAGACAAACTGAGATTGACTACCGTTGTTTGGGCAATTCGGGTTGTTGTTGTTGGGCCGCCACTATGTCATCTCATTAGTACGCGATGCGATCTTTGGTGTATTGCTAGTAGCCACCAATTACCTACCAGTGAGAGGGCTCGCTAAATTATACCAATGGTGTGGTTACGCGTTTTGGTGCCACCGCCGCAACAAAGTTCTTTGCCATTTTCTTTCGTGTGGTGCGTGGGAAATTTGACTCATCTTTGTTCGTGCGTTCGTTAAATCGTTGTATCCCGTAATTCCGCGTCCACTAGTCACCTTTTAGCTACAGACACGACTGATTTTTGGCTGTCTGTTCTGTTTAGCGGTTTTCTGCAGCAGTTGTTGCGGTCCCTGTTGGGTAGGGACGACGGGTTTGCTGTTGTGGAAAGCCTGCTACTAATAATTCCCTACATAATAGCGTTGCATCGACAGAAACGGCCTGTCTGACGGGGCTTTTTTTCAAAGTCGCTCTGTGCGTGCAACATATTTTTGTTAGGTTTGAAGAACACGCAAAATGGTTGTTTCCTGTCTGTGAATGCTGCAGTGATGTTATGTTCTTGTAACCTTTGAGGGCATGTGCACTTTACTCAAAAAAGGTATAAATTTTTCGTACCTCAGTTTCTGAACTGTCGTTGTATGAACCATTGCAATTGTGTACGTTACGTTAGGTATGCTCAGACATGGTAAAAAGGAACTCGCAGTAATATTCTGGTAGAATTTGGTAAAGAAAATTATATGCGTTTAATATTAAATAGTATCTGAAATCATTTTACCGAAAAATAAGTCAAGAAACCTGGACTTTACCGACAAATCGAACTTTTTGGGATACGATAGCCTGAACCCTCAACCAAAATGCCAGCCCATGTATGCTGTAATGTTATACTGGTATCGAACGTTTAACTCCTTACGCCAAAGCATTTTGTGGTCTGGAACTCGATCGATTATGCGACATGTATGTATAACATCAGAAACATTGCCATTGCTGTTGTACCTGTGTAACTGGAGTGGGGAAAGCGATTTACTATGTAAAAATGTACAACAACACGGAGTGCGTAGGAACAGATAACTGTTGCAGGGAAACAAATCAATACATGTAGTGTAGCAGACTAACAAATGCTAACCGTCTAAAATTTGGTGAACGTTAGGCTGATGTGCATTTTCGTTGGTACCGTACGAGTGTCCGGTCTTGGTATCTTTTACGATCGGCTCGTACTCTTCCAACAAGTCAGGCGGCAGCCATATCTCGACAATATGGTCAACAGCCCTTCCTTGCGTTTCGGGTAAAAACAATAACAGAAACAGAAATGCTGCGATGCCGAGAATAATGAGAGGGAGAATAGAGTAGGCCCCGATTTCTATTTGCAATGGAGGGTAGAGCATTATGATGATTACCGACGGAATCCAGCTCGCTCCAAACGACACACTCGAAGTGACTGAGCGACTGACCTGCAACAGTCAGCTAAATCATACAAATCACTACAAGCGATTTAGGGTGGCTTGTGCTGAGTAACTTCCCATGTAGAGGTACTGTACGTAAACTTACAAGAGGAGCTAATTCACCGGGCAGTATATTGGCCACAGGACTAGGACCAATGTAGAAGCCTCCAACTGCTAACAACAGGCCTGTCATGCCGAAGAAACTGTTGGCAGTGCTATCAGGATCCAACAACTGCGCCACGAACAACGAACTGGTGGCGAAAATGCCCAACAGAACACCTGCAATCAATCAAGTGACTGTCAGATTTGATGGCAGTAGACAGTTTACCGACAAGCAAGAGCACTTTGCGTCCGCTGCGTTCGACCAACAGAAGTGCCACGACTGCAACGAAAAGACCGGGAACCTGCGACACCAAGACAGTAAAGACGGGCGCCAGCGCAGAAGAAAACTGCATTTTGGTGATGAAGGCGGTCGAGTACTGCTGAGCAATGTCTATACCGGTCATGTTGTTGGCCACGTTGGCTACGATACACAACCAGAACGGCCATTTCAGGTGCCGAGTGGTCAGCGTCTCTCGCAGACCGGCCGAGCCCCTGTGAGAGGCCATCGTGGCCTCCCGGTCAAATTCGGCAATCACTTCGTCCAAATGCACATCCGGCCCGTGATAGAACTGAATTGCCCGCGCTGCTTTTTTGGTGTCCGACTCGTTTATGTACAAGTGTTTCGGCGAGTCTGGCACTAACGGCACACTGAGCAGGTGCAGCACAGCTATGAGAGCTGGAACCAGCAGCACGAAATGCCAATTTGCCGCCGAGCCCAGCAGTTGCTGCAGCCCAAACACTGTTCCCACGATAGTGTAGAAAGGCCAACCTAGAACAGCATAAACAGTCTGTCTGTACGGTTGCTTTGCTGGCGGCGGTCAGAAGTCAGAAATGCGCCAAAATATTTTGCAGATTGTTGCCAAACGGAGCGCAAATTTTCAAAACCATATCCTCGTTTCAAACGCACTTGTTTTGGGAAAGCGAACACAAAGTAACTGGTGGTAGCGTCAGCGCCCGCCAGAGTCTCGGGCGTGTGAGCAGAAAGATAATTCGCCTAAACGGTTTAGCGCTAACCATTGCGTGTCTCGAATTCTCAAGAAAGATAACCCAGCAAGGCCAGCTGGCTTACCAAGAAAAGCGATCATGGCAACGAGACCTCTGTACTGATCAGGGGAGCACTCAGACAAGTAGACCGGGATAAGCATGGTTAGCGTAATGGCGTAGCCACACAACAGCCGACCCACAAACAGCAGCTCTATTGAATTGGCGTATCGGGCAGCAAACTGCACCACCGACGCAACGATCAGAACTACATTCTTCAGCACCATCACTGTGTTGCGTCTGCCCAGTCTTTCGAACGGCTGCTTCGTGGCAAAACCTCCCAATACGGCGCCGACAGCTCCTGTCGCCGTCAAACTGGCCCAGACCCAAGCCAATCCGTTAGGGCTGAGGGAGACTCCGTAGTGATCTTTGATCGACTTGGCAGTGAAGTTCTGAACGTAGAACTCTATCTGGTTCAGCGGATTGATGTGGTAGTAGGCACAACTGCCCACTGCAGCCTGGAAGACGGCACACGCCAACAGTCGCCAGTGCAGTTCCACAGAACGTTTCTCGCTCGCATCTGAAACAGTCAGTCATTCCTCCATATCCAGTACGGTGCAGAACTTTGATACTAATAGGTGAGACGTTGCACAGCACCGGTACGATACGTCGAGGAATAACTGTCTGAACAGAATGAAACTACACTGACACCACAAAAGAATCTAATGTTAAAAAAGTCAATGCATTCGTACCGTAAATCAGAGGGTTAATAAAATACATCTTCGTGTCACAGGTAGACAAAACACTAATAGCGCTCGATTTAGCAGATTTGACCCCTCGAGTGGGTGTTTTATGCAAATAATTCTCACCGAGCTCTCTCATAGGATGTTTGTGCTCTTGCACGCAATGTGACCATTTCCTTTCCGGATCCTTCGACTCAACCAACTTTGGTTCAATCATGGCAGAGCAGCACTCAGTAAGTAGCTGTTTACGTGGACAAGGCTTGGTCAGATAAGAACTGGCACGATCTTATCACATTTAGAAGCTGTTGTAGAATTAGATAGTAAACACGACCTACATATTGTACATACGTAGAGTGGGCCTTGTCAGGTCTATTTTGAAGCAGTTGGCGTGACGCCGATCTATAGCTTAGCTTACAATGAACTGCTTCTCCAAACAGGGAACATTCTAACCATCTAACAGATCTAATGCTCCCTTGTACTGAATTGATAAGCACCACAGACTTTACAAGAGCATGAAGTAAATGTGCATTTTAGACTACGACCTACTGGGCCGAACAGGCCGCTTGAATTGTACAGCTGGGCTGACAGATTATAACCTTATCCTTTGATTGTATGAAACGAGCTAAACCGGATTTTTGTCTGCCTTTTATTTGACGAAAACAGCCGTGTAGCAGCGTAATAAAATGGAAAATGTATTTGACATGGAGCTTAATAGCTCGGACACTAACAGAAGGCATGTTTTCTACATAGTTATGCATAATGTTTATTTATTTATTTAGCACTCTTAGAGGGACCATCCTTGTCTGCTCCACCTTGGGCGGAGCCTTCTATTGACGTTAGCATTGAGCAGCTTATTCACATGGTCGCCTGGCCGTTCAGTCAACTTCGATTCTTGCTTTCCGTTGTTACTTGACCTTCCCATTCCAACCGCCCTTTCACCTTTCTTTCCTTGTCAGGTATTTCTCGTTTACTATGGTTATCGGGTACTTTGTCTGGTATCACCGCATTCGGCTCCGACTCACTTCAGTTTTGTAACCCATTCCATTTGGTTACGTCCATCCATGGTGTCAACTCTGAGCGACAAAACAGGCAACTTTTCTTATTTTTCAGAGGCTTCGTGACCAGACATTGACTGGTGAACGAAAATTATGAGAAGCCATTTTTATTTCAGGTTACTATGAACGAACTTGCATGATTCAGAACAGAAGCGAAAGTGTTGGAACTGGAAACCCAGAACGTGCAATAACACACTGCAAAGGTAACAGCAACGCACAGCACAGTACAGTACACATTCACGAAACGTAAGTACAGAACAGTAACATGTTGCAAAGACACCAACGTAACAGTAGAAAAGTAAATATTAACGGTACACAAGTACAGTAACACGGTGCAAAGACAACAACACAACAGTACACGTACATACATTACGTACAGTACGCCTAATACGGTTCCAAGGCAAGGCAAAACCGATTCCAGCCCAGCAGCGGGCTGTTCTCCATTCAGCGACAAGTGGTGAGAGAGCAGCTTCTCAGCTCAGCTACCATCGAGCGAAGCAGTTGCTCCATCCGCCCGAAATAGCTGCTAAACCAGCAGCATAACAGTTGCAGTAGTGTTTATTGCAGAGCAACAGACCTCTTCAGTGCCAACTGGCTCAGCGATTCCACAGGTACAGGGGACGGCGCAAGTTTGATCTCGGCCGGCAACTGGACACTGAAACCGCTCATATCGATCCAGAACTCTGCGAGCTTCTCACGTGACAGCTGTCCTCCGTTCATGAACCTAAACTACTACTCACTAGCATTCAGCAGAACGACAAAAACCAACCGGTCAAAGCAGGCGTGTAGAGATCGTGCTCGGTGCAGAGACCAGACCAGATCGACGGCGCTAGCGCAGCAGTTCACTTTGACCAGACTTTGCATTCCAAGTTTGGCTTTCAGTTCATCGAATGTGCTCGAACTGTAGTCGGCATCGCTCAGTGCACTGACACTGAAAGTAAATTACTCTTTGTAGAACTACTCACGCATCCCACCATTTAGTCAAGACAGCTCTCGCAAGCCCATCGATCTTTCGGTACAGATCGTAGCCGGGCTGTGTCTGAGTGCAAGTGAGAGAAGTGACGGTGGAAAGTGGAGGCTGCGCCGATCCAGTAGAACCGTCCAACGCAGCATTCACCACACCAAGAACCGAGCGCACATTGGAACCGTACAACTGATAGTTGGGAGCGTCGTCCAGTGTCAGCAGAAAGTAATCTTTCAGTACAGTCAGAATTTCCCTCAGTCCTTGCTCAGTTCGCAACGCTACAACACCGTTATTTCTGTGCACATAAGGTCACCCATGTAATAGCAATCAAAGCATTAAGGCAGTCAGGTGTATACAGGGTGTGTGTGAATAAAAAAACAATTCAGCAGATTTTTTGCTGCTGCAATCGTAAATCTCAATCGATTTGAATGAATCTTTTTTGAACGAAAGACAAATTAATTCTTGACAGATGGTGAAATTTTTATTAAGATCCCTGCTTAATTCATGAGATATTTGACCTCAAAATAAAAAAAAAGAGATTTTGGTACACGCTCGGTTACTTCACCAGTAAAACCTCATCAGCCCCAGCAGTAGGAATCTGTTATAGTATGAAGTGGAACGGAATCGCTCTTCTTCATTACCAAAATCTGTTTGACTTTGAGGGCAAATATCTCAGGAACTAAGCAGGAATAAATATTTACTACTCTTCCAAAATATTTCTATCTTTCATTTAAAAAAGGATTCATTCAAATCAGTTGAGATTTACCGGTGGAAGAGTAAAAAATCTGATGGGTTGTTTTAAATCACTCTTGCCAATTGCCAAAATCACTGCTTTGAATTTGAGGGAAAATATCTCAGGAACCAAGCAGAGTATCCTAATAAAAAATCTGCTGGCTTGTTTTTGCACACCCTGTCTATAACCGGTTTGCTTGTCCCCCACCGGCAGAGACCAAAGGCCCCGTCCCATATCGGGGACCCTGAGACCATTTCCCGCCCCTCCAATTTTTCTAGGACACAGTTTTTAGGGAACTGAGATGCGTTAAAGAAATCTGATTTCGACATAATCGAATGCGTTGGTCTCACAGAAGTAGAAAGACGACCATACGAAAATAAGCTACTGCTGTAAATATGAACCAGAATGCGGGCACCCAAGCAGAAAAACTAAATACATACGCATCCAATACCTGAAGACTGCTTGTTCAATTTGTTCTGAAGCCAGTTGAGCTGAAACTGAAAGTGGCCGGTGTCCTTGTGCCAGACGAACTTGAAGACCGAGTGCCAGCTTCTGCAAGACACATGTACGTAGTTACGTGTGCTACGGTTTAGGCCGGCAGATACCAACCGAGATATGTTGTAGCAAAGGTCACCCAGAGATGGTCGGTCGCCCAGAGCTCTAGCCACCAATAAGCGCCACTGCTCCCCGCACTTTTGTCGCATCTCAGCGCGGAACACAAGAAACAAGGCAGCCTCGCAGTGTCTGAGCGCAGAACGCAACAACGCCACTTTGTCTGCCGACAGCGGCGGCCCTCTCTGCAAACTTATCCTTTATACAGTCTGGCTCTTACGCCATATACAGTATGTACATACACATACATGGGCCGGGGGTATACACCTCCCCCTCGGCCGGCCATACCCCCCATACCCCACCCCCCGGAGGGAGGAAATTTCCGCTTATTTAAGGCAAAATAGGCGTTTTTTCAGACTTTTTTCGAAGACCCCCCTCGAGGTCTCCAGACCCCCCTACTTCGGATTTTTCCGGCCCATGAATGTACATACAGTGTTGACCATAAAAAATAACCATCCTATTTTATCATCACTCAAACGTTTGTCTCTCTGTCAGTTCTTAGTCGATTAGGCTCAAAATTTACAGCAAAAGTTTAACATCACAACTGGCTACAAATTGTACCAGTTTGGTGCGAACATTCCAACTGCTGCTGGTTTTATGACCGAAAAACTGAGAATCAGGCTGGTCCGCAGAAATTCTAATTTTGTCGGTAATTCAAAGAGTACGAGCTTGAAACTTGCAGAAACGACTGTTGTTGCCATTGGCTATAGGCTAGGTAGCCCTCTAACTCAAAGGACACCAAAATTGGGGAATTTCAAAAACATGATCGAAAATAGGCCATACGTAGTTGAGAAATCAGTACCTTCTTGGAGTCAGTCGATAATGAACATAGATTGTAGTTGAAAGTTCGACAAATGAATGAATCGTATATTTATAAGTCTGTTCAGCATAAGAGAAATCTTCTCAACTCAAACGTTTTCGGAAAATAGAAACTCTTCAGAAATCATAATCGTCATTTTACCGGTTTTACAAAGAAAAGTCAGATTATTAGCCATGTTTTTGAAATGCCACAATTTTGGTACCCTTTGAGCTACGAGGGCTGCCCAATCAGTACGTTATAGCCAATGGCAACACCAATCATTCCTGCAAGTTTCAAAATCATACTCTATGAGCTATTCTGCTGAAAAAAAGCGGGCCAGCCGAAAACCTCGGGCAGAGCGCATCCTTACTGTACGCAAGCATCTGTAAGAAATGGTACCGGAGCCTGGTCCGGAGTCAGATCAGCACTGGGAGTGGAGGTTGAGGTCTGCAGAAAGCGCCCAGCAGGTCCGCGCCTGTCATCGAGGGCAGCAGAAATTTTGCGATTGGCATTCTGCACAGAGGCACGGTACTGGCTGTAGTTGTTGTTGACAGCCAACGGCAAGAAGAAGTTGGTCTTCAGCGTCTGCAGCACATCCATCAGAGCTGATTCGTCGTGCACCGCTGAAAAGATAGCCGGACAAAATAGAAAAGCCAAGCAGGTATTCAACAAAGAACCTGAAGGGCGCTTGAGAGTGCTTTTGAGCGAGTTGAGGTGATACTGGAAACGGCCAGGGTCACTAGCCCACACACCACTGAACAAGTCCCGATTCCTAAACAACGACTATGTTAAAACTAACAACATTCTTCACGCACAAACGAACAAGATTATTTCGTAGCACAAGTCTTTCAGGCACGGATGATCGCCGAGAGCCTTGGAGAGTTTGGCGCACCACTGGCTGCCGTACTTTTGTTCCATCTCCACTTGCACCACGTTGTATAAGGCCAACTCGCTTTCCCGCAATGCCTCTCGCAACATGTCACGTCGAGTGTGAGACTAAATAACAAGGTAAGTGCGAGCAATACCTGAAAAACTCAATACCCTAATACCAATACCTAAGACCCCAATACCCAATACTTGCATACAGTAGCTGGGACCAAAAATTGCATTTCAGTGAACAGGTACAGTTCGGTGATGTAGGCAGGATCTTTTGCACTGAGATTAAAATTTTCATCAGGCGAAAAAATTTTGAAAAGATAGCCTTTGAGAAAGCGTTTAAAAGTCAATCAAGGTGTAAAATTTGCAGAAATTAACAGCTGAGTGCTTACCAATGCATAGTACAATGTACATGTAGTTCAATCGTGTTTCTTATTTTCGACCAATTCTTTTCCTAACTCGGCCGGAAAGGATGTACCACCCCCACAGCCACAGCCGTGTACGTATTTACATAATATGTACGGTACAGGTACATTCTGTTTCGTTAGAAATGGCACAATTTTTTATTTTAGATAAGAACAGGGAAAAAATTACCGGTGTACAACTTAGAAAAGCAGACACTACTATACAGTAATAAATTTCTTCTACCTAATCATCGATCAACCTTTCGATTTTTTAGATTAACTTTTCAGGTCAACATCCATTTTTTCCGAGTTTGACAGGTTCCAACTAGCATTGGGGACAAAAACCTCAATACCCAATACCTCGAACACACCCCAATACGCCCAATACCAGTTCGCACTCTAGTAAAAACCCGTCTCTCAAGGAAGCTCCGTAAACGGCGTAAAAGGTATAGTGAAGGAGCGATCAAGCGAAACTTAATAGTTCCTCGTCAGAACCTACTAATACTATACAACTGAACCATATCGACGGGGACGTTGTACGCAAGTGACCATTTTGAGACACTCACCTGCACAGGACGAAAGGAATGAGTCGATCCGGCAGATCGAACAGACTGGCCATACAAATTGTGACCGAACCAACGATTGGGAAGGGTGACTGGGTGGATGGTAAGCGACTCTTCATTCGGTTTCTGGTTGACAGCCACCTCAGAAGGTCCGGATGCCTGCAGTTCTGCTGCTGAAACAGTAGAAACTCTGTAAGTACATACTGCTCTATCTACACATGTCACTCACTTGGCTTCTCCTCGTCTTGCTCTGCATATATTTCGTCAGCCTGCAAGCACAAAATGACATGGCGCAGTCTTTGTACCTTCCAGATGGGTTCGTTTTAAAAATTACGTAGTCTGTTGGCTAAACTACTTTGCGTACGGCTGCGACCCAAACAGGTCCGCCAACTCCAACTACGCCTTCTTATCATTGAATAAAATGTGTTAAAAACGCACTTTTGCAGCAATTTTGAAATTTTGGATCCAATTACGATTTTCTTGGGTTACTATTAAGCGCCATTTTTTATAAAAACCATGCGGGTCCCCTTTTAATGGCGGAACATGAAATTTTCTGACCTATACTTTTTATGTGATGAATCGATAGGTCTTCAGTAGGAAACACCACCACTGCGGTATTTTTGCTCTCCGATACCCCTTGTGGTATTTACGGCGAAAAACGTGGTTTTGGACATTTTGAACCTGTGGAATAGCGTACTTGAACCGATCGGGCTCATATTTTCAGCGTAGATTATGCTTACCATGCCAACCATTCGAGCAAAGTTTGGAGCTGATTGATTCATGCTCACATGAATAGCGTCGATTTTAAGGGGCATTTCAAAAAGTCGAAAATATATTTTTTGGCCCAGTTCAGGATTTTGCCCATACTTTCAGGGAAGATAGAGCTGGTCGTTGGCTACATGCTGGTGTTTTCACTTTTTCTGGACTCGGCCCCGTTTTCTAGTTATTCATTTTTTAATTTTCCGAAAAAAATTTGCGGTATCTTTTTAGAGTCATGAACAGTTCTGGCGTGCCTGAAGTTAGAGCGACCAGTAGTAGAGCATTAGACGTAGAATGCATACATGTAACAGGGGGGTCTGGGGGGGTCGGCCTCCCACCCGACTTAGGCCAGACCCCCCCAGATGGGACCCCCCCCCCCCCGAGACGATTTCACCGTAGAATGTGATGGGCTATCCAACCATATACACGAAATCGATTTTTGAGCTCGCACACCAGAATGGCGGCACTCCAAACCCAGCGATAGTCATCAAAATCGGTAAAAAATTGGTCGTAAATTGTGTCATTTTCGACCGAAAGTTTGGAGTGCCGCCATTCTGGTGTGCGAGTTCAATAAATCGATTCCGTGTACATGGTTGGATAGTCCATCACATTCTACCATTGCATGTAACAGGTCATCCGCCGATGGGGGGAGGGGGTTGGGGGGGTCTGGCGCCGGCCGGGGGGGTCTGAGCCAAAATTTTGGGGGAGGGGGTGGGCACTAAAAAACGCTCAAAAATCGAAAAAATCGCTGTTTTTTGGCTAAAAATTGCCAAAAATCGCTAATTTGGGCTGAAATACAGCTAAAAAGTGTACTGTTTTGCAGGCGATTTTGGTAATTTTTGTGTGAAATTGTAAAAAATTGCAAAAATTTGCAGCGAGGTACTTGCCAGAAAAATCGGAGGGGGGTCGGTGAAATCGTCTCGGGGGGGGGGGGGGGGTCCATCTGGGGAGTCTGGCCGCGAAGTCGGTGGGAGGCAGACCC
>JASANB010002202.1:0-58072 GCA_030248155.1 Sabatieria punctata
TAGACCAATGCTTTCTAATGACAAAGCAAGTTTCGGACAGGGAGTAAGGGTCAGAAGACCAAAAATCCTAAATTTTCGATTTTTTGGAAGGATATCATAATAGAATGTGTTTCTGCATGCCCTAAAAATGCAAAATTACAAAGAAAAGATTGTGATCATACGGAATTTTTCATAAAAATTGCACTAAGATGGACAAATAATACCGATTACCAAATACCTGGCTGGGTATTCCCAAAATAATCGGTATAAAATACCTTACCTGGAATCGGTAGGTATTTATTGGGTAGGTATTCCCAAAAATACCCATTTTTCGGTATGGGTTCGGTATACCCAATTAACAGCAGAGCTGTCCTGCCCAGTTTGCAGGTGCTCTTGAATACGTAGGAGTCAATCATTAGCGCTCTCTCAGAAAGTAAACAATATTGAGAAGACAGTCTCTCTCGACCAATTACTAGCCAAGCCCGAGCATTTGCTTTGTAGTCGACGCTCATTAAGTGCGCATACCTGTCCCAAAGATCGTTATATACTCTTTCACTAGTCTCATGATTCGTTTTACGTCCGTATAGTACAGTTGTCTTATGTGAGGAGGTGATGTCGTGTTCAGACCTGCGGTGTCTAACAAACGGGGCACTGACTATTGTATGGCTAATCACACTGCCCATTTATGGAATTGTGCAGCTGACACTGCTCAGATATAGAGCGACTGCATTTTCGGCCTCTTTTTTCAAGATATTCCTGTCGCTAGGAGCGGCTGATCTTTCTTCGATGATAAACATCTACATTTTTGTCAAAGCACCGAAGTAAGCCAATGAATGTGCACCACTTCTCCGATTAGATGGCGCTTTTAGATGGCGCTTCAAATTCTTAAATGACTTTTTTATGTGGAAGCCGACTCTAATAGCTACAGGAGCTCGTGTGTGGACTTTTCAGAGCTTTATAGCTCAGTTGAATGGAGTTCTGCTGCTAACCTTCAATCGGTCTCCTTCATACGTTCTGTTCTAGGCTCAACTGTAATCTCGTGTCTCGGTTTAGGTACACAATGTTTGTATTTCCTCAAGTTTATCAGAAGGTAAGAAATGAAAAATTGACTATACTGTGGGAATCTAATGGAAGCCCGATCCGGTAATTGGTGGAAGTTTTCGTGAAACTCAAGTGACTACCGTAAAGACGCAACCGCAAATTACACAAATTTACGGCTCTAATTTAAAGTTTCGTAAATTTCGTACTTGGACAGTACCGCCCCAAACCACAATTGACGATTTAGATTTACGCTTGTGCTTAGTTTAAGGCTCAGGTTTAGAATCTGGATTTAATTTAAGCATTTGTTCATGATCTAGCTTTATATAGCTTTTTAGACCTATGGTTAAGTTTAGATAAACAGATCAGCCGCCCTACCAAGGGGGGCAAGTTGTCTTGTATGGTTCACCAGACGGCATCGTTGTCGCGTCAATTAGCCTTTACTTGCATGCCGGTCGGACCGTAAATGGCCATGCTACCGTATCTCCATAATAAATTCGCGTCGAGAGCGGTAAACAATTTAAACGAACAGGGCTTGCGATAGATTCTCTTGGTATAGTACCTATATATACAGTAAATTGTGTGCTTATCCTTCTGCACGTAAAACAGGTGTTCACGGACCAGAATACCAAATATTTGTTGGCTCTGCAGTGGCTCGTTTCTGTAGTTATGTCAGCTCCGCGAATTGGTATAATTACAAGGTATTATCATAATTACATTGTACGTATCTCCAAATTGAACCTATGTACATGTAATAGATTATCCACCAAATGGAATTAGGAAAAGGGTGGGTGGGTGGGTGTCCTGTGCCCAAATTTGGGGACTGACATTATGAAAATTTCAGAATCAGCCGTGAATTGCCAGATAGGATGAGGCGCGAGTTTTTTTGTATATTCAAATTGTACCCCATCACTTAGTAATTTAGGAGAAAAACCAACAGATTTTGGGTGGGGGTAAAGTGCTAGGAAATACGTAGCAGTCTCCGGCTAAATGCGTTTATCTGGGCTTCGATGCAACTAAAGTTGCTAATCTAAAAAATGCAATTTTAGCAATGTTAGTGCCTGAAATCAACTGGAAAAAATGCGCGCCAAAAATCGTCTCGGGTGCCTCCAGTCGGTGGGGACACAACACGGTTAGGGGCCGTCTATAAAATTCCAGGTTCAGTCAGGACGAGGGTGCCGGGTTGGTGCGAAAAGTTTGCTTAGCTTCGGAGGGAGGTGGGGTGCAAGCAGAAAGTTTGGAAACTTTCTACTTTCATTCTTTATCTATGTAATTTAAAGTTGTAGTGACATACAGTAAGAACTGTGATATTTGGGTTATTGTAACTTTGTTTTCTTGCAGTGGACTGTTGAATAAAATGAATTGTATTGCAAAAAATAGAATGGATGGAAAATTATTTAGTGGGGGAGGGTAGCCAACCGAACATCAAAGCTTTCTTGACAGGTGAGCCGCAGAACTTCGTCAGGTGAGTGGGGGTCAAAAATATTGCATTTTAAGTTTCGAAATTTATGGACGATTCGTTACATGTATGATCTTTTAAGGTAATGTACTTTTAGCTACAAGTACAAGTCAGACAACCTAACTATCACCTTTGACATGAGTCTCAGCCATCACCATGCAGTTTATTTTTGGGTTGGTAGTTGTTACTGCTGGTTTGTGGGCTCAGTTGTCATTGTTCTCTACGCCCACATGACTTGTCAAGCCTATCTGCTGAGTGGCACGGCTGCTGCCTCAGGGGGTGCCAGTGATGGGGGTGCGTTCAGCGCCGCTGAGGTCAGGTTCGCAATGGTAGGCGTGTTGGTGGCTGCTCCGTTGGTGTTTTTGGGTGTGTATCAGATGTGTGCTATGGTAGTTGGTCGTAGGTGGTTTATGGCCCCTCTCTATTACACTGTGGTCGATCTGTTTAATCAATTCAATCCGTATTGTCTGCTTTTGCTTTGCACCGAGGTGCGTATTCATGTGGGAACCTTTTTGGGCAAAACCAGTCAAGTTTGGCCTCTGCTCGCTAGCGGACAACCACAGCCAGCTGTGGTTGCGAGACAGTGACAGTAAAACAAAGCTTTGATATGATATTTGTAAATGTTCGGGATCCGAAATTTTCCTTGCAGCTGCAATTACGGAGGGGTTGCAACTATAGAGATGCGCCATAATTCTATATGACAGACAAGACAGCGTCTGCACCTTGAAAGGCGCAGCACTTGCCGGCACAGTTGGTGTAGTGGTTTAGGCCGCATGGCCACTGTGCGCGACGTCGTGCGCTCATCCTCTCAGCGGGGCAAGTTTCTTGCCGCAAAGAGTTGGTCATCGGCGTAAAGCTCCACCCAGGCCACCGAAAGCTGGTGACAGCTAGTAGGTAAAATGGGAACCGACTCGATCTGCCGTTGCACCGAAGCCACTCCACAAAGCATGCCGCGTTGGGAACAAGATCTACAATGTCAGAAGCTGTCTGAGAAACCAACAATGCCGAGAGCCCTCTGGCATATGGGGCACCGGCGGCCGTCGGGAGCTGTCAGCATCATGGCATCGACACGCCGGCCGCCCTCCTGGTGACCGGCGCCCAGCAGCATGGCTAGGAGTGGCTGGCAGTGAAAGAAGGGCAACGTCCGAGATGACGAATCACGGTGGTATCGAATGGACCTCGAGTCTAATCATAGGCCGTAAGCCCCCGCAAATCGGATCGGAGCACTTTTTGTTCAACTATAATATCATGATATGACTGCAGTGCAACTGGTACATATAGTAAATTCTCTGAGGCGGAGTGTGATTGTTGTTTTGTGTGAGTGTTTGAGTGTGTTCGCATTGAGCAGTTGCTTTGAGTGATTGTGTTACTTGTGTTGTGTTTTACTAGTGACCCGGACCATAAACTTTAATTTCGATGCCGACATAACCTGTACAAGCTAAGCTAAGCTTGGTTTCGCTGTCGAATTGCGAGGGAAGCGGCATGCGTTACACTTCATAAGCGATAGTTATGTTCAGATAGTTCAGAAGTGGTTCATAGCTTGAAAACTAGGATATCTTTGAAATTGAGTTACTTAGGGCTTTGTGAGAATATCTACTCACTCTTAATACAGCAAAAACATTGCAAAAGCACAATCGCGTAGAGAAAACGTCCTGTTAATTGCAAGAACAATTACTAAACTAACCGAACGACAGAACAAACAACCTTTTTCCACAAAGTCAATTTTAGAAAAGGCAATCAGATTTTTTGTGGATAATAATCGTCTAGAGAATTGGTTTTTTATTTTATTTTTTATTTATTTATTTATTTTCTCTCATATCAATTCAATTGAGCAAAGTAAAGTAGTGTTAGTACATAACATAAGATGAATCCGGGTTAGTAAACGGACTATAGGACAGAATAACCAGATATGAAGAACGGCTCGGTGCGGTGGCTCTGAAGCTCTTGCCCGAACCGTAGACCAAAATCTTTAACCAAAACATTTTTCTTAAAAGCGCCGTATGAGCGAGCTGCAACTTGATTTTGAGTAAGACTGTTCCACTGATTAACTACCCGATTTGCAAAGAAATTTGATTTGGCGCGTATACGATTTTTGTTTACTACTAATTTAAAAGAATGACCTCTGGTAATACCTTATTGTTGTTTAAGCTTCGCTAATTACCTCAAAAGTATCTTTTTGTGAGCTGCTTATAGAAACTCTTTACACAACAAAATATAGCCTACAGTATATAGTACCGCAATTTAATAAAAAATTGATTGGATAACAAGCACAGTAGTAACTTGGTTCAAAAACTGTGAGTGGTACGAATCGAATCGAATGGATAACAAGAAGAAAAAATGTGTCATGCATCTCAAGGTTCAGAAGGCGCCAAATTTGAATGTTGATGCCTTCATACCGCGCAACTTTTGCATAATTTATTATTATTTCAAAAGGCTGTGCTGCACTATTTAGATTGTCTGCAAAACCAGAGCGATTTTAGTTTGCGTAAACTGCGCGGCAAAGTTGTTTCGATAAAAACGGCAGCTAGCGACCATTCAATTTTACCGGAAACAGAAATTCAATTTCGGCCACACAATTGCACAACTTCTTGCTTTAATTACGTGTACACACTGTCCTGTGTGCTTATAATCATCTGACCATACGCTGTAGTTGTTATTGTATTGTAGTGCTCATCAGGCATAGGTAGCCCTGCCTATCTGCCGATTTCCAAAGCAACGAGACCTATACGGCATAAGTTGGGATCACTATGGATGTGAAAGAGGTATCTCCATATATGTACTATGTGTTGCTGGGCTGATCGACTGCATTGATGTTATTGACCGGTGTAGTTCCGTTTACAGTCCAGTTGTCGATGAGATAACATTTCGCTGCATATTTACACTTAAATTTGCCCCGCGGGTCCATCAAATTTAAGTGAATGTCCAGTTTTCAAGGTCACTTTTCTCATCCTACCGCATAGTTAGAGGCGCTAAAATTTCGCTCAACCTTTTCAATTAACTAAGAAAGACCGGATTTCGTCGCTATAAATCGGCCCGGTCCGTAGATTCTTGTCATTTTGGCTTCGCCGACCGCCCTCTGTACGACCGCCAATCCTGTAGGTAAGTAGTGAATATATCTATAGAATATTTTATTTAAGTTAGGCTTTCATGCTTCTGTTTCAGTAGGAAAAGCGCCAATTTTTCAGTCCAAAATGGGTCGAATTGCATCTTACACTGCCAGCGGCTTGTCGCTTCTGTCTCTACTGGCTTGTGCTTTGTTCGTTCCCTATTTGCACAACCGAATCACTCAGATAAACCGACTAATGCGGCTGGAGATGGACGAATTCAATGTAAATCTTCCACTAACACAGTCTGCCACTTAAACGCCGTTTATGGTACTGACACCATATATGGTACCGTTACCTAGGTTAGTGGCACCATATATGGTACCGGCACTACATAAGGTACCCCCACGTTCAGGGACTGTGGTGGTACCATATATGGTACCACTACCAATGGCTATATACAGTACCATATATGGTACCACTACCCATGGCTATATACAGTACCATACATGGCGCCAATACCATAAACGACGTTAAGTGCCTTACTGCAACAAGTTTAAAAATGAGTACTGAAACTTTGCAGCTAATCGCCGACAAAGGATGGCGGTCGTTGACAAACGAGAAACTGTTGCAATTGCCGCGGCAACGTAAAGCTCGTCAGACCGAAGGTCTGTGTCAGTGCGGAGGCGAAAACACCTGCCCACCGGGTCCTCCCGGAGCATCGGGTGCCCCCGGCGAACCGGGCCAACACGGTTCAAAGGGCGGCCGTGGAGAGCCGGGTCTGCCCGGTCAGGCTCCGCCTGTTACCGTCTACCCGGTTCTCAACGGTTGCAGAACTTGTCCACCTGGCCGGCCCGGACCGCCTGGAAGCAACGGACTACCAGGAGAGCCTGTGAGTTTTCTATACAATCTACATATCCCTCACCTACCTTATATCGTTGCAGGGAGATGGCGGAGAGACTGGCAATCCAGGAAATCCAGGAAATCCCGGTCGTCCTGGGCCTACTGGCTTTCCTGGCAATCCAGGAAATCCGGGAACTCCAGGAGAGAGCGGCGGGCTGGGCAGTCCAGGCGAAAGCGGAAGACAAGGTGGCAAAGGAAAGCCAGGTAAAGGAAAGAGTGGTTAGATGTTTAACTTAGGGTTCCGACGATATATCGATATCGATATCGAAAAGTCGATATATCGACCCATTTTCCAATATCGATATCGATATCGATATCGCGATATTTCGCATCGATATTTTCGATATTTGTTGTGTGGAAAATCAGGAAACAAAACAAAACTGACACCAAGTTAATTTCTGTGGAACAGTAAAAAACAGTTTTTCCTGAACAACTCAGAAATCGATTCTATAGTCAAAACCTAACAGTGGCATCTGGCATGATAGCTCTCAGAAACATCAATTTCTCGCCATTCTCAGCTTTCTGACAGCAACGCTTCGGTTCTTAGCATACTGTACATTGGCCGCGGCGGGTCCAGGGGTTTGCCCACCCTCCAAATTGGGCTCGATCCCCCAAACGACTCCACCCACCCCCCTGAAGCTGACTTGTGTTCCTGACCCACGCACCAAAATCGCCACACACCACACACACCAACCACCACAAACCGGCAGGCCCACCACCCAAATTTTAGTATTTCGACCCAACCCATTCTTCCGGCCGATGTACTGTATGGTTCTTAAATGTCTGCAGCAACACTGAAGCCACTCCGCATACTTGAAACAGGAGGGCTGAAGCAGATATGAACTACTAGTATTTCGACTGAGCATTTTCAAATCCTGAGGGGTACCGCCGGCTGATGGGTGGTTGAAAGGGTGGTAAGCAAAAAAGTCCGACTTATTACTAAAATCAAGTTTTTTTAGTATATTTGTCATTAAAATTAGTTAAAATATTCTATTCTGTTTGAGCTCATTATGCCTATGAGGGTGGGGCATCTTATGCCTATGAGGGTGGGGCATCGGCCTGAGGGGTCAACCTTTTCATTGAAGGGGTTCAGAAGGGCCACTAACTTTTCTGCGATTCTCTACTAATTGATATCAGATCGCTGATTGCATCAGTGCTTGACTGATAAGCAGCGAGAGCAGCTTGCTATTTCAAATTTTCACATTTTCTTGCATAACTATAAATATCGATATCGATCGATATTGCACTGAAAATATCGATATCGATATCGATATCGAATATCGACAAATTTTGATATCGTCGGAACACTAGTTTAACTCTAAGCACTTCGCACTTTTCTTAAGGTCCGCCCGGTTCGGCCGGTCCCCCAGGCCCGAAAGGCTTTCCCGGACCTCCAGGAAATCCCGGAAACCGAGGAAACCCTGGTAACCCCGGAGATCAAGGACCATCTGGTAGGTCAGAGATAAAAACAACATCACCAGTTGTTCTCCTTAAAGAGATCTAGGTCTTCCCTAAAAATCAGATTTCTTACAGGACCCACAGGTAGTCCAGGTGGGCCAGGAGAACCAGGACCGGCAGGACCTCAAGGGCCTCCTGGAGAGGACGCGCAATATTGTCCCTGTCCTGGAAGGAACATTCAACCTCCGGCTACTGTGCGCACTCGACCGCCCACTCGACCTCCAACGTAAATAAATGGACCATTCACCCCGTAGGAAGCTGTTACCCCCAGTCCCTGAGCCCAAACCTAACCCTAAACTAGCATATATCCAGTTTTCTGGACTAGCTTTAGGCAGTGTCTTATCCGGCACATAATCTATTTGTCGGTTTCTGTTATTCTTCTACCTACCTCCGCCGGAAAGAGTCACCCTATTCTTCCTTTGAGCAAGACTACAGTACACCACCATGCTACACTGTCAGCAGAAGGAAACAAGCCAGCTGATATTTTTCTGCTGCAGCCGTCAATTTGCTCAACCGATTTGAATGAATCTTTCTTAATGAAATACTTTATCATGATACTCTGCTTATCTTAATGAAAATTTGGCCAGTCATTGGAGAATTCATCTGTCTTTCATTCAAAAATAGATTAATTCAAATCGGTTCACATTTGGGTTGTTACTTTCTTACATCTTCAGTACCACAACCACCACAGCTGCTTCGGTACAAGTGAAGCTGGAGTTATGCGCCAGCATTATTGAAGAGAGATTCCATGACTACCAGATCGTGCCCGACTCTCTGCCTCAACCTCCGCCTTGCTTGGTCGAAGTGGTCTATGGAGCCAGGGCGGGCAGGGACATCTACTTGGGCAACAGAGGCACCGAAACCGAAATGATCCGACTGCCTGCCAAGGTGCTATGGGGGGCTGAGGACGAAAAATACTACACCTTGGTTATGTACGGTAATACTGGACGGTGTTCTCATCTGATCAATGGCAGTCTGAATTGTAGATCTCGATTCTCCGTCTAGAACCTCACCCACTAACAGAGAGGTGTTGTTGTGGATGGTGATCAACGTTCCAGGACACATGGCTAAGAAGGGAACCGTTCCTGGAATCAGTGCCAACTCTGGAGAGACTGTAATCCCGTATGTAGGACCGAGACCCAGACCAAATACAGGTACAGTAGCACTTGCACTATTATAGATGCCACCGGCACCATTGATGGTGGCAGTATGTACCACAATCGTCCTTAAGTGCCTGCCTGACTATATAGTAGTCCTTTAATATACAGTAGACAGCCCGAAAATATAAACGCCCTTTATAGACAGTAGATCCTTCTTATAATAGCGCTCCCCATATGATATGCATGTGCACTACTATCAACGCTTTGCCCATGTTTTCAATGTAAAACTGCCCCTGAAGGTGCATTCATCGGTGCATATCGTGTATGAAGAAATCGCCTAATCCGGCACGACTTTTCTGCAGGACAACACGCCACGTTTGTAACACAGGGTGATTCAGATATCCCGCCAGGTTTCGCAAGATCAGAACGTTTTTATTTGCGGACCGAATCGGCTGATTTTTTAACATGATGTATGGACACACTTCGCATTTTAATGTTTCAAATTTCAACAAATTCCATGCACTACATAACTAGTTATGCACTTCAACGTGGTGGTCATTGTTTTCAATCACTTTCTGCAGCCGCTGGTGGTATTCCACCCTCCACGCTGGTTGGTGGACGCTTTTCCGAGTTTTGTTGGACACACTGCCCTCTTCGATCAGCGATTCATGCCACCAGCGGATTCTGGTATCTCTTGGAGGCTTGCGTTCTATCCCAATTTGCAGGCGGAACAATCTCAGTGCTTTTGGTCCACTCAAACTGCACAGCGCATTTTGCACGTTCCTTCACCGAAAAAGCTATCACAACTGCGAAAAATGTCGGTTTGTGTTGAAAAGTGAAAAGTCAACCCACTATGGTTTAAGAATCTTTTCAACACTCAAACACAGCCTAATCACGCACAAGCCAAATATATTTAGAGCCAATGTTGGAAATTTCAGTCTGCGGTAGAGTTGTGCGTTTTCAGGCATTTCGTGATGAAATAAGCTGAAATTTGAAACATTAAAATGCGAAGTGTGTCCACACATCATATTAAAAAATCAGCCGATTCGGTCCACAAATAAAAAAGTTGTGAGCTTGCGAAACCTGGCGGGATATGTGAATCACCCTGTATATTATACACACCAGCCCAGCAGGCCGCGTGACATCTTACCTTCCTCCTAAAATCAATGCTCAGAAGCTGTGGCGCGGCGTGTTGGTGCGTATATTACAAACGTGACGCCCTAAGCCGCCGCAGTAGCATGGGTATTGGGGCGCAAAAACCTAATACCCCCAATACAAGTTCGCACTGTAATTTTAGAAACTCGATTTCAATTCAAGCTAGGCGGGTTAGGCTTAGTTTTAGGAAGCCGAGTTTTGTAAAGGTAAGAAAGGGCCGAAACCGAAGAATAACTAACTTTCAGGCCGTCATCGTGTGGTGTGGTTGGCTTACGAACAAAAACATTTGTTGGACAAGTCGACAGTGTTGGAGAGTTTCGTCTCTACTCTCAAGTCCGGTCGACTCAACTTCAAGGTTCATGAAGGTTTTGTGCTGGTGAACAGAGATGAATGGACCGTATTGACACCGGTAGCCGGCAACTTCGTTCAGGTCCCATACACCGCCGGACAGGGAACCGGCGCCGGATTTCCGTGATCTATAGGCCTCGTGTTTCGTTAGTAGTACGTGCTAATCAGAAGATTCACAGTAAAGGTTGGCTTAAACTACATATGTACATACATGTATACTGTAAGGAATTTACTGGTTAGAACAAACGAAACAAGCATTATAGTTTAATACAGTGTTGGCCATAAAAAGACCGCCTGGCCATTTTTCGAATTTTCCGAATAATTTCAAATGGCCGCCATTCCGTCGATTTTCAACCGAATGAAAAGACTTTTGGTAGTATTTTTATTTTTTACAGTTTTTTGGCCACGTCGTAGCCTGCTAGCTTTCTGTAGCCTGGAGTTTGCCCTATCCGATCCGAATTGAACTGACACGAATTTTGAGACGTCATATTTGAACAAAAATATCTCACGAATCCTTCATCCGATTCCCCCCCCCATTCTGCAGGCTAACTAATCTATACGTGGAACTTTAAACACAACCAGTTAAAATCTAAAATCTGGCGGATTTTTGCTTTCAGTGAGGGTGAAAAAATTTGGATTGTCAAAAATGACGGTGGTGCCCTCATAAGATAGAGCATAGCCTAAATTTAGGTGTTCATTGTGTTCCCTTGATTGTAATCCATGGCCCCACTAGTCTGTATAATAGTCCTGCTTTCTGTGCAGGGATGACACCTTCATTTCTAAGAATGCCAAAAATCCGCCAGATTTTAACTAGCAGTGCTAGAAAGCTGCCCTCTGCAGGGTTTTAAGTCCATATAAAGATCGGATAACCAGAAAATTTTGGGAAAGATCGGATTAAAGATTCGTGAGATATGTTCGAATTTGACGTCTGAAAATTCAGGTCAGTTAATTTCGGAAAGGCATAATTCCAGGCCACAGAAGGCTAGCAGGCTAGCACTCAGCCAAAACAAACTGTAAACAAATAAATAATTATGCCAAAAATCTTTTCATTCGGTTGAAAATTGACGGAACGGCGGCCATTTGAAATTATTCGAAAAACTCGAAAAAAGGTCAGGCGGTCTTTTTCGGCCAACTGTAAAATGATTTGTAACAAGCGAGCCGTCTGCTAAAGATAAAATTAAAACTGATTTTGAATACAGAAAACATAAAATGGTAGAACGCGAAAATTCGATAACTTTCACACAGTTGGTTTTTCACGGCTACGTACCTCTCTCAGGAACCGTAGTTTATATTTACAAATCTTGCTTTGGTAGGTGGGGCACATACATACGTATGTATGTACATAGGCACAAATTCAAATTCGGATTCACTTGGTTCGGTTCGGTATCGCTTTACTGCATCCGCCAATACCGTGGAACGAACTACGCCCAGGGGGGCTCCGAATGCACGGGGTAGGGATGACCAAAGCACGTTCGAGCGGCGCGGAATAGAAAGTACAAAAACACAGCCAAAATGTGGTCCGAAAACGGTTTTTGCAACTTCAAGCGCAAATGCTTTTATTGTGTTTCTGTTATTGATAGGAGGATGTGATGCATTTATATTTTAATATGTGTTAAAACAGAGTGTAAGCTATCGAATAAGATGCACTTTGAATCATAATTAGGCCGTTAAAGGGCATTTTCCTCTCGAAAACTGAATTCGTCGCTTTTCAATGTCGATTTTCGGCTAAAAGGAGACTTGATTCAAATTTTGTTCAACCGGATTTAATGCCATGATGCTGACAGCTCCCGACGGCCGCCGGTGCCCCATAAGGCAGAGGGCTCCCGGCATAGTTGGTCTCTCAGACAGCTTCTGACATTGTAGATCTTGTTCCCAACGCGGCATGCTTTGTGGAGTGGCTTCGGTGCAACGGCAGATCGAGTCGGTTCCCATTTTACCTACTAGCTGTCACCAGCTTTCGGTGGCCTGGGTGGAGCTTTACGCCGATGACCAACTCTTTGCGGCAAGAAACTTGCCCCGCTGAGAGGATGAGCGCACGACGTCGCGCACAGTGGCCATGCGGCCTAAACCACTACACCAACTGTGCCGTCCAGCGACCAAATAATATTCACTAATTTACCCACGCGGCTGTTTTGAACCCGTATTTCTCCAATTCTTCATGATATTAAGTGCGGTTTTTGCGTAAATAATCACATCCGGTCATGCTATTGCCGTTTTAGCATAAATTTTTGCTTGTAGCGCGAGTTATTCAAATCTGTTGCCCATAACTAAAAATGGTACCAAGTGCGCCATACAAAAGACCTTCGCAGACGGATGTTTCTAGATAGCGTTTTTCAAATTTTTCACAGAATCAGCAAAGAATCATATCCTGTCATGTTTTGAAAACCATTGGCCATCATCCGCCTACACTTGGAGCTCCAAATGCATATTTGAAGACATCACTAGTTGCGCAGATTATTGTTTCAAGTGTAGATAGATTTTAGTAAAAACTTGGTTTCAAACAAGCCACAGTACTGCGGTTTCGACCTCAATCTTTCTAACTGTGCTTAATTTATAGCACGAGTAATTGTCAACCTTATGCTAGCTTGCGGGCTAATGTACATCTTCGCGCATAATGTTTATGGCAAGTTTTCTAAGAGGAGTTCCCGAGGGGGCTAGTCGGCTCCTAATCGATGACATGACATGAGGTAATATGAAACGCGAAATCTTGAGGTAGAATACAGTAATTAGTTGTCTAAAATAATAATGTAAAGATGAAATTGAACTGTTTGATACCAAATTCTATCCATACATGAAACAAGTCATCCGCCGAAGGCGCGAGGAGGGGTTGGATGTCTGAGCCCAAATTTTAGCAAGGAGGTTGAACAATAAAAACGCTCAAAAATCGCAATTTTTCGGTACAAATCATAAAAAATCGCTAATTTGGGTTCAAACAAACCTTAAAGGTGCTGTTTTACACGCGATTTTATCAATTTTAATTTCTGAAAATCCAAAAAATTGCAAAAATTTCCTCAAAAAAGTTAGTTGCCAGAAAATCGGAGGAGGGGGGTCGGAAAAATTGGAGGGGGTATGGCTTACATCATGTGGGGGACAGACCGCCCGGTACTCCTGTATATACGTGTTTAGATTTGGAATTTGGATCGACATCGTTTTATGGGATTTTTAAGTGAGGCCGAAAGAAAATGCGTAATCTAACTTAGGAATGAGCTGAATATAGAAAGCAAGCAGACAGTAATTAGATGTTGATGTACAAAATACTAATGAGGAGATCGGGAGCAGTCGTTTGCTGCAACATTCGGTGGTCTCTGTAACAAATTTGCAATCGGAGTGCTCTCAGCTCAGCAGTCAGGGTGCGTCGTTGGTATCTCCCGATCAAAGTGGCCCATTGTTTAGGCGGCCTGTACCAAAGGGGTCCAAATGCAATTTCAGATTGCTTCGGCTTCTGCTATGCTGTGAAGTGAGACAGAGTCTTCTTTAAACACATACACATGTACAGTGGGAAAATATCGAAATTTTTAAAACATATTAATATAACTATGCATATATGTTTTTTGCCAATCAAACATATAAATAACACATATAGTTATATGTTTCTGAAAATTGAATATGCACATATTTTTAAACATAAAACATATTTGTGTAAAAGTCGCTTATTCACGTATATCTTGTCTTAATTTTCGATAATTCAAACTTGAGATTCTGAATTTCCTGTTTAAAACGGTTTGCAACAATTTAGATAGCATACTCAGATTCAATAGTTAAAGTGAAAGTGAGATTTTGGAAAAGTTTACTGTCAAACAGCAACCAAAAGTCTTGAAATAATGAATTCCTATAGCAAAAATATGTATATGTTTCCAGAAACATATTGGCCTCAAAACATATAAATACAAAACATATTTGACATGCAAACATATTGAGAAACATAAACATATATGTTTTCCCAAAAACAAACATATTTATGTTTTAAAACATATACATAAAACATATATGTTTCCAACAGTATACACATGACCTGACCTAGAAAACCGCAGATTCGGATTAATAATTTTACAGCACTTCCACTTTTAATATGCAAACGGGTTCTTTGTTGCTATCACAACGATAACTCTTGCTGCTTGCTTGTATCCATCCGCCCCGCCAGGCCACGAGACGTGAACAACTCTATAGGGAAAATGATTTAACTAAGCAAAGACCCACTAACACTGTTTAATCTACCTGTGACGAAAACAGTTCCAACCAAGCCTCTCCTCAACTCAAACGCTTTCCAAACCGTGCCATAACTCTATTTAGGGTCTAAATTAGTGCAAAACAGCATTTTATTCAAGAACATACTATGCATTACCAAGAAAGACCGTCATTGTTAACAATAGCATTTACGGCGTAGTCTATTGTACCTTTTGGAATCACCAACGTAGTTGAACAAATGAGAATCCGCAGTCGCTAAACAGCAGGATATTAACGCCAAGACACGGTGAACACATGGAGAACACAAAAAAGACAAACATAAACGTTGAGCTTTTCTGGGTAATATGGATTCGGACCCCCGGACCCCCGGACCCCCACCGAATTCGGACCCCCAGCCTGGTACGGAAACAACGGTTTGTGGATTCGGAACCCCACCCCGGGACCGTAGTTTAAATTTCCCGAAATTTTGTTTGCAAATTTCGGGGCACATTTGGATACGTCGGTACGCGGACCATTCCCCCCATCCGCCGACCACCCTAACTTTAGGGCTCAGTTTCAAGCTGATGCTTAGGTTCAGGCTTAGCTGGGTGCAGGTTCAGAGTTAGGATCATCCTTTAGGGTAAAATTTAATATGGCAGTTTGCCTTGCCAGGTGGGATTGAGCCGGCAATCGGTTTCTTTAAGCTCTGATTTTATAAATTACTGTAATGCGGTAAATTCGTTCATTTAATCATTATGGAGTCCAACAAAGTATTTCTCAGATAAAAATAATTTAAATATAATGAAAAATGCCATACGGCAGGTAGGAGAGCAAAAAACTGACTTCTTCACACTGTCCCTGAGCTCCACTGAAAGTACATCAAATCTGAATAAAAATTGTGCTAGAAATCTTTACTAGCGAAAGAGCTACTACTGTATATATGAATCTAAAACTCATCATAGTCAGGGTCGTGGCAATCTGTTGATCCAAAATCCCCTGATATGCCCCCGATTTTGCCTGCCCAACCAGATGCGAGGAAATTTTGAAAATTGCGTTTGAAAGGCAGTCTGAGCATACAACTAACAGTTTTAGTAGTTTGAAGAGGTTTGGTTCGGCCGCCCAACCAGGGCTAAAATTTTCTAAAAAATCAACCTTCAAAAACGCGTAAGAAAGGCATTCTGACCACAAAACTAACAGGTTTAGTAGTTTGAAGAGGTTGGTTGGGCCGTCCAACCAGGGCGAGAAAATTTTTGAAAAATTACCCTTCTAAAACGCACTGATATGGTCTGAATTACATGCGCTTTCATTGCTGCTTCTACAACCTACTGAATGCATGTTTTTATGTAGTGACGCACCGCAATTTCCGCTGATAAGTCCCAAAATCCCGTGACAAATTTTAAATCCCCTGACCGAATCCGAACCTTGATAGTATTGGCGGAATTGAAATGCCGTTGTTGAACACAGTAACCGAGACTACATTGTATCTCTTTCGCTCGAAAGGAGCATCACATTGGTTCCACAGTACAGTAGTATATTCGTACGCGCTACTGTTGCTAAGTAAATTATAATTATAATTTTAATTATACTTTTTAGAAATTTACTAATGCAAGTAAATTATAGTTTGAGTTATATTAAAAGTGAATTTTTGCCTTAAGTAAATTATAAGTATAATTTCAATTAATTTTTTTAGAGATTTACTAATACAAGTAAATTATAATTAAATTATATTTCAAATTAATTTACTTAGAAACAGTAGTACGCGCGCATGTAGGTAGACCAATAATAACGGAGTATTTAAAAAGATTTATCATACTTACGCTACACAAGGAAATATGTAATCACACCATACGGCGATATCGAATCAAGTATAAAGTGCCCGAACAGAGTTGCGTCAGTACTCCAATCTACCAGAGAGAATTTGCGACCAGACGCACTAGCACAGACAAGTGAAAATTGGTACCGGAAGAACAGTAGAGATCATACACTAAAATAGAAGAAATAAAGTGAAAATTGGTACCGGAAGAAACTTGAATTGCAGCTTGAAACTGAGGCCTAAAGTTAGGGTGCTCGGTGGATGGGGGGAATGGTCCGCGTACCGAGGTGTCCAAATGTGCCCCATAATTTTCGAAATAAAATTTCGTGAAATTTAAACTACGGCCTAGGTGGGGTTCCGAATCTTAAGAACCATTTTTCCGTACCAGGCTGGGGGTCCGAATTCGGTGGGGGTCCGGGGGTCCGGGGGTCCGAATCCATATTACCCTTTTCTGTTCCTCTGTACTGTGGTTCTCCCCAAAAAGGACTGTGGTGATTCCGAAAGGATTTATACATAAAAGAAGATTGCCGACGAACTGAGACAGAGACAGTAAGTGCCACACCGGGTTAGGGTGAGTGTTGAAATGAACGGACAGACCGCCCCAATACAGCAAGCAACCGGTTATAAAAGAAAAGCAAACGTTGAAGAAACGTTCCCGGATTTAGACTGCATTCCCGGATCAGTTGGAAAGCGTGCTGTCTTGCTACTGGTGGAAGGCGGACTCTGTTGGTGTTGAGCAGAGTTAGCATCGATGGCGTCTATAGCATAACATAGAAAGCTATGAGAAGTTAGCATCTGATGGCGCACAATTTTCAGAAATAACGGGAATTTTTGCTGTTCCGACGTTTTTTTTACTGTTTGCCAAGACCTCTGGCGATCGGTAAATAAATCTAATGGGCTGGGTAAATTTTGTATTATTTCTGGTAAATTAATCGGCAGTTAGTAGTTTACGCACCGTACGCACCGTTCGCACCGTTACGCACCGTACGCACCGTTACGCACCGTTCGCATCAGCAGCGACCGGAATTGGGCGCCGATCTTTTGGAGTGGTGAATTTGCTTAGATCGATCAGAGAACCGGTCTATTTCAGCTTGCATTAACAAATTGCGCGTTTTGGTGGAAAAGTACTTGGAAAATCAGCTTCTTTACAACTTAAAAAGAAAAAAGCGTACATAATCCCGTGTGTCACAGCGCCCCCCCCGGCACCCGTGGAAGCGGTGTGTTTGTGGGTTCGAAACCTGTCGAGGCGATGGGAAGTAGTTGACACAAAGCCCAACCAAGGCCGTCGAAAGTCAGCAATGGCAAGTAGATAAATGGGGACCAAACCGGCGCTGTCTAGCACCCACTGACAGCAAAAGGGGAGGGTTGTTGTTAATTGTCATTGCCAACCTAAATCAGGCAGCCATCAGGCAGACATGTTAAGTGGGGGGTCGGCGGAATCGGCCGGCATGGCGTGTGTTGGACATCCCTATGGCCCCAAAGTACAACCCTAAATCAGTTTCGCCCAACTCCCTCTGGGTAGCCAGCAATGGCCATCCATGGTTCTCTCTGATGGGGCCATTTTCCATAGTAAAACTGCCCCTAACGAAAATGGGCGTTTCTCAGAGGGCCGAGTTAGCTGAGACACATGCTATCCAGCGTTCGAAATCTCACATCATGGGCAGACTAACAGAAAGAAGCTAATACCATGCAAGCATCACAGAAAAAGCAACTGCACTAAATGCCCAGAAAGCTGCTCTAACTAACACCGAATCTTTGGGGGGTGTATTAAAATTATGTAATGGCATGGGGGCGGGAGGTTCGCCAAATGACTACTAATCATTACGGTGGGGGAGGGGGTTGGCGACTTAATTGCGTAATTTTTTCAAAGTGCAGAAATCACTGAAGTGGCCATAATTTTAATTGTTTTAACGTACAGTACATGAACATGTAGTTTCGATTTGAAGCCATTGGGCATACATTATTTTTTCATTTCAAACATTTATTCAGTTAAACATACTGAACAGGACATATAACTGCTTGCGCAGGAAGTGCCCTCTGACTAGAAAACACATTATCTCAATTTGTTTTTTACTGTTCCAGAGAGATAAACTTTGTGTCAGCTTTGTTTTTGCCCTACTTTTCTGCCCAAAAAATATCGTAAATATCGATGCGAAATATCGCGATATCGATATCGATATTGGAGAAAGGGTCGATATATCGACATTTCGATATAGATATCGATATATTGTTGGAACCCTACAGTTAAGTGATATGGCAGCAGCCCTAAATCCATGAGAATACACTTTGGTTTCATTGACTCGGCTCTTTCCCCTCTATTTGGTGCTGGTCCTTGGAGATGATGGTGACAATTTCCGTTTCTGTTCTGCACATTCTGTTTTCTTTACTGATGATTCAATGCACCCTGCTACTTTTCCACCAAAAAGACGTAATTTGTTAATGCAAGCTGAAATAGAACAGTTCTCTGATCGATCTAAGCAAATTCACAACTCCGAAAGATCGGCGCCCAATTCCGGTCGCTGCTGATGCGAACGGTGCGTAACGGTGCGTACGGTGCGTAACGGTGCGAACGGTGCGTACGGTGCGTAAACCGTAGTAGGAAAAAAACCCCCCCACTCGCCGGCGAGCTGGCGGGATTACTGTAGTCCGTTTGAATTCTTGCGTGGTGTGAACGTGAAGTTTGTTTTTGCCAAAATCGCATTATTTTTAGTGCGATGAAGCTGGTAGAATGCTGGAAAGTGCTCAGTCGTCCGAATTTAGTGAAAGTTAGTCACCCAAATATTAATTAGATGTTGATCAGACAATCTGGTTGTTTTGCGTCGTCGAAGCGTGTGAGCGATTATGGCGGAACACAGTAACAAGAATTTTCAAACGGATAGCCTACCTAGCTGATAGAACCAGAAGAAGGGCTCTAGCAAGACGGTTTAACTGAAGCAAACTCACTTACGCCTTGGGATCATGGAGGCGGACAAAATCGTGTTCCGGCGTAACAATTTTCTGGTTAGTTAGCAACTTCATCATCTTTTTAAATGTTCAAAATGACTTAAAGGCTGCAGTGTCTCGCTCGTTAGTTCGTGAGGGAGGGATGACATCGTTAATAGGAGGATCTTTATTTTAGCACTTATAGTTTGTTGTGTGTTTGTTTAAGTACCGACTGTTTGTTTAGTGCCATGAGTAGCGCTTATTTTGCCGATACTAGACCCCAGTCCGCTGTACTTGCGTGTCTATATCCTGTAAGAATCTGCCGCATGGCAGAGATTTCTTTAGAACCTTGTCCCTAAGCCTAAGGCTAAAATGTCGAGAAGTCGGCCGGTACGGGCGAATTGGCCTCCTCTAATTACCGCGACGCGCGACAGATTCTGGCAGAATATTTACGCGCTAATGTCCGCGGTCGGAGAACGAAGTGCTAAGTTTAATCAAAGAAGTCCAGCCAGGATGGCGAACACAAACGACGACCATTCTCTGACTAGATCGGGACGGGCCAAAAAGTAGTTGGTTTTGTTGCCGTAGCAGGTAGGCTGGCAGGCTGTAGGGTGTGCGATGACCGGTCCATACCGGGTGCGCTAAGTGACTGACGGTTGTCTTGGTGTGTATTGTTTTTCTCGCTATAATTTAGTTTAAATTTAGTGTACGCAGATGCAGTTTCTTTAGGCACCCCTGCACCGGCAGCGTTCTAAAGCGCGACAGCAGTAGCAGAATGCCGACTGAACCGGGCATGCGGCTGCTTTAACAGTTCGGCGATTGTGACAGAGAAGTTGCCTTGCCTTGCGACGGCTTATTCAGCTTGACGCTATTGCCGGCCCTAACTGCCGTCTCCACAAACAATTGACACGGTTGCTTCCACTGTCTACGATGACAGAGAACAGATGCTGGCAGCCAGCGATGAGTAAAAATGCTACTGAATCAAGACCGGATATGAAAAGGGGCTGTAAGGTACGACATTTTGATTTAACCGTCTCAAAACCGCTACACTCTAAACAAATTTGTATCGCCTTAGTAAAATTACGACTTTTTATTCATCATTCCATTCTAATATATGTTGAAGTTTGGCGAAAGAATTTGAAATTGCTCTCAATGAATAATGCAAGTTATGATGTTTACGAGCCTAAAAATAGTGGCTTGGCTCAGTTTAGGTCAGCTCGTTTGTTCGCATCTATCGACCGAAAAAATGGGTTGGCTGGCGGCATACATGTACTAGGGGGTTTGGGGGTTACCCCCTAGCTAGAAAGGCCAAACCCCCTAACCCACCGAGAGAAGTTAGGGACCCCGACCCAAAAATGCAAGTACTAGTAGCAGCTCCAGTACTAACAAACTGGTTCAAATTTAACAAATTTTTAGCTTAAAATTCGTTTGAAAAGCCTTTGGAAACCGAATTTGCCGTTTCCACTGCTGATGTTTAAGCGAAATCGGTGTTTTTCATACATGTAACAGGGGGTTTGCACCCACCCGACTTAGGCCAGACCCCCCCCGAGACGATTTTTCTGGCAAGTAATTTTTTGAGCAAATTTTTGACGATTTTTAGCCCAAAAATTGCGATTTTTTCGATTTTGAGCGTTTTTAGTGCCCAACCCCCTCCCAAAATTTGGGCTCAGACCCCCGGCCGGCGCCAACCCCCCCTTCGGCGGATGACCTGTTACATGTATGGTGTTTTTGGAATTTGGGGGTAGGCCTACCTACGTTTATGGAATAGAATCAAGACAAGACACTCTGACAATGCAATGATAATTGTTTAGTAGCGCGTTCTGGGCTCGAGAGCCGAGTGTAGCCGAGCTTTTTCAGGTTGGTGAGCATCTCTGCAAACTACCGGTGTCATCATGTGCATCCCTGACTGCAATTATCAAGCACTACCCATGACCCGACTGAAAGCGCGACCGAATTGGTTGCTGACATACATGTAGCCGTCGACCGACCGGAACCAAATTTTCCGCCGGACATGTACTGAACCTGAAGCGCTTTCTGTCCGTCAATCAGTCAGGTTAAACTGAAAGCCTTCGTTCAGACGATACTCGTACGCTTCTGCTGTGGAAGAAGTCACTGCAAAACTACACTAGAGATCTTGATTACGCAATTGTTACTTCTGATTGGATGATTTGTCTTGTCTCTGTGTGCACGATGCTTTTTAGGCGGGAAAATAAGTGATAAGAAAGAGTTTTGCTATATATAACACCCACTCGTCTAACCTGTTCGTCATTGTTTGTTTGTGTATAAACTTCTTCAGTACGCAAGGCCGTGCATAAAAAACCAGAAGTAAATCATTGTACTGATCGCGTATCGTCTGTCTATCGACCAAGAATCCAAACTTGGTGGGTTCAGTGTCGTGCACCGCTTGTTCGGTAGGGCAGAACTACTGTTGTTTGTGTATCACACACATTTACCATACACAATTGTTTTTCTGAATGTGTATACACAAATTACCTTACACATTTGCCAGTGAATCTGTATACAACACACACATTTTGAAAATCCAAAACCAAACAACAGTAGGCAGAACATCCCTAGTTTGTGGTGCGTGCGTCAAGGCGTTGCTGGTGACCCTGACGCCACCTACCTGGTCATTGTTGCGACAGGAGTGCCGAAACATTTTGTGCCCCCTAGCTTCCCACCCCACGATTGTACCAGCAATCGTTTGGGCTTTTGCGTCATCTGTTTAGTCAACCTGGTTTCGAACCCACAACATCTCCCAGATGCCGGGGCCGCCTTAAAACACAAGGGCAGCGAACTGAACCTTTGGTAAAGGCGAAGACGAATTCGGGTACTACATACATACAGCAGGTGTCTTTTGCAACAGAGCCCACTTTCTCAGAAAATTTATTCAACTGTAGATAGGTAAAAAGTTATACTTTGGCGATCAAACAAATGCTAGCTCGTGGTAGGTACCGTAACCTCCCCAATTTGAAGATTCTCCTTGTTATTGATCGGACCTAGATGAAATCGTCGAATTTTTAGTGTCTGGCAAAGGCCGGCCTATGCAATAAACGTTGTTTTTTCGAGAGGAACAATCCACCAGCAAACCTGTTTTGTCATCTATGGTTACTAAAAGAAAAAACAGTTTTATTTTCTTTTTTGTATCTCACAAATGCTGTGGCACATTCTCTGCCACCAGCGTTTATGCCATTCCTAACAACGGCGCCTACATTTTTCTACATGAGAATAGATTCAGCTAAATTCTATAACTAATTATTCGTTGGAAATGATTCAAATACAACCGCAAAACACTTCTATTTTATAGCGGTAGTTGAGCAGAAATATGTTCTATTTTGTTTCACTTGCACGTGCTGATAAACACGTTTGCGGAGTTTGAACTTCCCGCGCCACTTTACTACACACCGAACGGCGCTACAGTAATCCTCACGGCGGCGGCCGAGTGGGGGGGTTTTTTTCCGGGAATCGCGTAAACTACTAACTGCCAAATTAATCTGCCGGGTAAATATTGGGTAAATATTGATCCGGAGATACACAGGCCACACCAGCAGTCAGCACCCCATGTTTGTTTTCTCCTCTTTTTTTACTTTTGTTCTTTATTCTGTCTTGTCTAATATAATAATATGACGTGAATAATAAGTGCATCACTGACTGGCGCAAAGAGCAGTGACCAACTAACAGGTTAATTGATGTGTGAGCGTCTTCATGTTTGCTCTTATCTTATCTACCTACGGGCGCCAGAAGCTGTAGCAACTCGCGACACGTAATCACTGCCGGCTCTATCTATCTAATTAATTATCACATCTCACTCCGACAGCCAGACTCTTTCAGTGGCACGCTTCGCTGCAACCTTTAGCTCCATTGAATTGTACAGGTTTATCTATCGTTGGTTTGATCTTGCTCTAACTTGGGTTATTTGATCAATCAATTTGGCTGTAATTTTAACACCACACCCCAACATGCAGAAATTGTCAGAACTTTTACTGGGTTAGGTGTAGCTGGGGGGGGGGGAATCAGGGAAGGTCAGAAATGGACTGTACATTAATTAATTAACTTTCTTATGACTATACGACTCCGGAACGTGCCCCATACTGATGCGTCTCTAAGGGTATTTTTTTATTTGGAAAACAGGCCCTCCGGAGCGTGCCTATACTGATGCGTCCCCTAGGGGTATTTTTATGTTGTTAAAACAGGCCCCCCGCAGCGTGCCCTCTACTGATGCGTCCCCTAGGGGTATTTTTGTGTTTTTAAAACAGGCCATCCGGAGCGTGCCTATACTGATGCGTCCCCCTAGGAGGGGTATTTTTATATTTGGAAAACAGGCCATCCGGAGCGTGCCTATACTGATGCGTCTCTAGGGGTACTTTTATATTTGGCAAAACAGGCCCCCCCCCGGGGCGTTTCCTATGCTGATTTAGTGATCATTAGACTTGCCAGGCGAAGGGCTTTCAAATGATATATGACATGAGCATTTTGGACGATTTTGAAGTTTTGGAATTTTGCCAAAAAAATTATCGATAATCGATATTTATCGATAGAAATCGTTAATTTATATTTATTTATGATCATTAAACACATTAGTTTTTGTTTGGGATCGGTTCCTGATTGCCCCCAGCTACACCTGATCCCTTTTACTGAGAGAAGTTAGCCAAGTACAGTCAGGCACTTAACGCCGTTTATGGTACCGACACCATATAAGGTGCCGGTACCATATATGGTACCGGTACCGAGGGTAGTGGTACCATATATGGTACCACCACGTTCGGGGCCTGTGGTGGCACCATATATGGTGACGGTACCATATATGGTACCACCACTCCACTTATTCGAAGAGGTACCATATTTAGTGCCGGTACCATATATGGTACCACCACGCTCGGGGACTGTGGTGGTACTACATATGGTACCGGTACCATATATGGTGCCCCTACCTTCGAGCACTGTGGTGGTACCATATATGGTACCCCTACCTTCGAGCACTGTGGTGGTACCATATATGGTACCCATACATGTAACAGGTCATCCGCCGATGGGGGGAGGGGGGGTGGGGGGGTCTGGCGCCGGCCGGGGGGGTCTGAGCCAAAATTTTGGGGGGGGGGGGTGGGCACTAAAAAACGCTCAAAAATCGAGAAAAATCGCAATTTTTTGGCTAAAAATTGCCAAAAATCGCTAATTTGGGCTGAAATACAGCTAAAAAGTGCTGTTTTGCAGGCGATTTTGGCAATTTTTGTGTGTGAAAGTGTAAAAAATTGCAAAAATTTGGTCGAAAATTTACTTGCCAGAAAAATCGGAGGGGGGGGGTCGGTGAAATCGTCTCGGGGGCGGGGGGTCCCCATCTGGGGGGGTCTGGCCTAAGTCGGGTGGGGGGGGGCAGACCCCCCTGTTACATGTATGATGGTACCCCTACCTTCGAGCACTGTGGTGGTACCATATATGGTGCCGGCACCATATATGGTACCTCTACCTTCTTGAGGCCAATTTCGCACTTGATTTTGAACGTTTTTGGAGATGTTTTCATTTCGATTCCAACTCACAACCCTGCGATCTTTTCCGGCGCTCAACCAACTTCCCAACCCTTCTCTGAACTTTGTAGTTTATGGTTGGCCTCTTACATTGTCTTACGAAAAAAACAGATTCGGCTGATCGAATGCATGTACCCACCACCCATGCCCATGCCTAACTTTTTCACCTTTCTTTCATTTAAAATTCGGGTTCTTAAAATACTCTTCAGCCACTTTTGGCGCTGTAACTCTTTTGCAGCAACCCCTATAGTGGCATATTCTTTTGCAGAATTTCGTAGAGTTATCATTGCTCTACATTTTGGTTAGAGGAACGTTTGCCTATCAGCTTGCATTTACGAGAAAATTGAGTTTAATGACAGAAAATCAAGTGCGAAATTGGCCTCAAGGTAGTAGGGGTACCATATATGGTACCACCACAGTGCTCGAAGGTAGGGTACCATATTATATGGTACCACCACAGTGCTCGAAGGTAGGGGTACCATATTATATGGTACCACCACAGTGCTCGAAGGTAGGGGTACCATATATGGTACCACCACAGTGCTCGAAGGTAGGGGTACCATATATGGTACCACCACAGTGCTCGAAGGTAGGGGTACCATATATGGTTCCGGTACCGTATATGGTGCCGGTACCATATAAGGTGCCGGCACCATATATGGTACCGGTACCATATATGGTACCACCAGACATGGGCTAGCATTTCGGCTGAGGGAGGGTAGAATTTTCAATTCCTGAGGGGGGCTGAGGGGGGGGTAGGAGCGCCTGAGGGGGGGCTGAGGGGGTGGTAAGCCAAAAAGTCCGATTTTTGGCTAAAATCAAGGTTTTGTTGCTTATTTTTCTTTAAAATAAGCTAAAATAAGCTATTCTGAGCTCATTTACACCTAATCCAGGCATATTTTTATCATAATTTTCTATACAAAATTCTTCCAAAAAATTCCTGAGGGGGGTAGCGGCCGGCTGAGGGGGGTAGGTCAGAGCCTGAGGGGGGCCAACCCCCCTCAGCCCCCCCCCTTTGCCCATGTCTGGGTACCACCACAGTCCCCGAGCGTGGTGGTACCATATATGGTACCGGCACTAAATATGGTACCTCTTCGAATAAGTGGAGTGGTGGTACCATATATGGTGCCACCACAGGCCCCGAACGTGGTGGTACCATATATGGTACCGGTACCATATATGGTGACGGTACCATATATGGTGCCGGTACCATGTATGGTACCACTACCCTCGGTACCGGTACCATATATGGTACCGGCACCTTATATGGTGTCGGTACCATAAACGGCGTTAAGTGCCTGACTGAAGTATGTCGCTTCAACCACTAGTTATGCGCCTCCATGTGTCTGCCGTCAAAGTAAACATGTGCAAGCGCATAACTAGTTAGTGGCTAAAATTTTGAGAGTAAAAATTCTGAGGATTTGTGTATGTTGTGATGTGACAGAATTTCAGGCAAGCGAATACACAAGTTACAGCAATACGAAACGAGCGATAGCTAAATGGCCCACCCCGAACATCCCAATTAAAAATACTGATCTGCTTGAGGAAGTTAGTTTCTTGTTTCAGTTTAAAAAATGGCTCGAAAATCAGAGTTTCCCGTGCACTTTGCCGCTTTCAAAAATGATGTGAAATCATTATCGAAATCCCTACGCGATGGTGCTCTGATTGATGGAAAGGATCCTCATGGTATTTCAGTCTTAACCTGTCAATTACAACAGTTAACAGGTGTCATCTTTAGGCAATACTCCTCTGCATCTGGCCATCATGCTCGGTCATAAAGGTGAGAGGAGAAATTACGACTAACTTAACTTATCAGCCCAAAATATCGTTTCTATGGCCTTTCTGCCACTACATTGTCATAGGCTCGGATAGATATGGGTGGACGCAAAAAGGGTTCGGCCCCCTCAGGCCGACTCTATACCTCCAGGGCAGACATGGGCTAGCATTTCGGCTGAGGGGGGGGCAGAATTTTCAATTCCTGAGGGGGCTGAGGGGGGGTAGGAGCGCCTGAGGGGGGTTGAGGGGGTGGTAAGCCAAAAAGTCCGATTTTTGGCTAAAATCAAGGTTTTTTGGCTTATTTTTGGTTAAAATAAGCTAAAATAAGCTATTCTGAGCTCATTTACACCTAATCCAGGAATATTTTTATCATAATTTTCTATACAAAATCCTTCCAAAAAATTCCTGAGGGGTGGTAGCGGCCGGCTGAGGGGGGGGTAGGTCAGAGCCTGAGGGGGGGGCCAGCCCCCCCCCCCTCAGCCCCCCTCCCTTTGCCCATGTCTGCTCCAGGGGATTTTTTGGAAAATTTTGTATAGATCAATATGATAAAAGTAAGCCCAAATTGCATATAAATGAGCTCAAATCAGCTAATTTTAAACTATCTTATCTAAAAATTAGCCAAAAGCCTGAAGCCCGCTCAGGACTTCAAAATTACAACTCTCCGCAGCCGAAATGCTAGCCCATTTCTTGTCTGTCGGCCCAGGAATAAGAGACATTGAAAATCTAAAAAATCCATTACAAACTGTACGGTGCCTAAAGGTGTATTCAGCACATACTCGTGTAGAAAAAATGCCCTTCGACTTTTCTTTTGTGCCACCCACGTTTGTAATCTACGCACCAACACGCCGCGCCACATCCGCCTGCAAGAACGCCTGGCGCGGCGTGTCGGTGCGCATATTACAAACGTGTCGCTCTACAGAAACGTCGCCGGGCAATTTTGTTCTGCAAGAGTATGAATTCACCTTTTATACATGTAACAGGGTCCGGCCGTGGGGTCTGCCCCCACCGGACTGAAGTTAGACTCTTCTACCCTCAAGATTTTTCCGACTAATTCTTCTGGTAAGAAATGTTTTTCAGAAAATTTTTACGATCCGTTCAAAAGAATGCAGACGCTATAATTGCTAAAATCGCCTGTAAAACAACATTTTCTGGCTGTATTTTAGCCCAAATTAGCGATTGCTGTCTATTTTTAGCGCGAGATTGATATTTTCGAGCATTTTTGCCAGCCTACTCGTACCCTAGAATTTGGGCTCAACTCCCCCGGACCCCCAACCAGACATGGGCAAAGGGGGGGGGCTGAGGGGGGTTGGCCCCCATCAGGCTCTGATCTACCCCCCCCCATCAGCCGGCCGCTACCCCCCATCAGGAATTTTTGAGAAGAATTTTGTATAGAAAATTATGATAAAAATATGCCTGGAATAGGCGTAAATGAGCTCAGAATAGCTAATTTTAACTTATTTTAATGAAAAATAAGCCAAAAAACCCTGATTTTCGCCAAAAATCTGACTTTTTGGCTTACCACCCCTCAGCCCCCCATCAGGCGCTCCTACCCCCTCAGCCCCCCCTCAGGAATTTAAAATTCTACCCCCCCATCAGCCGAAATGCTAGCCCATGTCTGCCCCCCCAACCTTCCGTTTCCATTGGGGATGACATGTTAAATGTGTGTTGTGACTAGAGACCTGCACGGGCCGACTTTTTGGCGGCCCGGCCCGGCCCGGATTTTTAAATTTTTAGATGGCCCGGCCCGGCAAATTTGAATTTGACTTAAAATCGACTGCAAATGGTATCGTGACAATTTTTACTTGTATGTAGTGTTCCATCGATATCAAAATTCGACGATATTCGATATTAGGATTATTATAGTTATACAGGAAAATCTGAGAATTTGAAAGAGTAGACTGCTCTTGCTGCTTATCAGTCAAGCACTGATGCAATCAGCGATCCAATATCAATTAAGTAGAGAATGGCAGAAAGCTAGTGGCCCTTCTGAACCCCATCAATATAAAGGTTGAACCCTCAGGCCGATGCCCCACCCTCATAGGCATAAATGAGCTCAGACAGAATAGTGTATTTTAACTTATTTTAATAACAAATAAGTCAAAAAACTTAACTTTAGTAAAAAATCCGACTTTTTTCTTGCCATCCTTGCTGCGCTCATTTTGTTTGGCCAACTCATGCCAAACTTTTGTTAAAATATTGGAGTGGCAGTTTGCGGAGATTTCGCAGTTTTCGGCGAATATCTCACTAACCAGGTGTGATCTGGAAACGGGAGTACCAGAAAATGAAAGGCTATTGGAGCAGCTATAAAGCCATATGCGAGTCGGGATCATAGCTTAAGAAAGGAATGAAGGGCGATCGTTTGAATGGAGTCTCTCAGACACGTGAAAATGAGCCTGAAAATTGCTGCCGACCCAACTTTCAGGGGGTGTAGTGCATACAACTTGCTAGCATGTCTAGCATGTACGGACGAATATTTTTAGTAAAGTCGCCAACGATGGTAGGCCCGGCCCGGCTCTAACCTTCACTCGACCCGGCCCGACGCGGCCCGCCGGGCCGGGCCGACAAATGCAGGTCTCTAGTTGTGACCTTAATCGTCGTGTTGTTGTCAGCCTAAACCAACCGTTAATTCTGCCAATTTGGTTTTTCGGCGTTTATTTGCTAAAAATAACGTGCAATTTCTGCCAGCTTCGTAGCTTAGCAATCTAATAAGAAGCGGTGGCGTGGCTTAAAAATGAGGCCATACTAGCAATGTGCTAATGAGATGAGTTTGCATGCCAGACAGACAGACAGACAGAGGCATGCAGCAGGTGTCAAAAGCCAGCTGAGGTGTTGTAGAATCGATATCGCTTCTGCTGTCCCACAACGCGCCAATTAAGACAAAGAACGCTCAGGGATGGAACTGTCTAATGGAGGCCATCAGCTACGGGGACCGCCAAATCAGTCAGTGCGCGCCGGCCGGCGCTCTCTGATTGCATTTTCATCCAAATATGGATCTGTTTAGTAACGGCCGTGCTGCGTAAACTGAAGACCCAGTCCAGAGAAACCATGACTAGCAGGAAGCCGCACTTGCTGGAGGTGCTAAGGAAGATCGACGACTTCTATCTCGAGCTCAAGTGGGACTTCCACAGCTGGCGTACGTACCTGATTGTTTTCTTTTTAATAGTAGATAACTGGAACCCCAATTAATTCCACAGCCTGGCACTTTACTCCCATACATGGGCCGGAAAAACCCGGAGGGGGTAGGGGGGTTGAGTCCTCGGGGGGGGGGGGGGTCCCCCCCGAAAAAAGGCAAAAAAAACGCCTATTTTGCCTTAAATAAGTGAAAATTTCCTCCCTCCGGGAGGGGGGAGGGGGTATGGCCGGCCGAGGGGGGTATACCCCCCTTACCCCCCGGCCCATGTATGTTTACTCCGTTCAAGCACCGGTAACTAGACTAGTGGCAACATATTATGGTATGGTCTCTAGAGTGCGAACTGGTATTGGGTATTGGGGTGTTTTCCAGGCATAAATGTGCATGGTCGGCGGCTCAGGGGGTGACGGCCAGGTCTCCGTGCGTAGTTGCCTGGATATAGGTGCAAATTTTCGGCGGGAAATTCAAATTTTTGCCCAAAATTTTGGCTAAAAATACGAAATTTTCGGTTAATTTAAAAAAATTGCGTTAAAAATCAAATTTTCGACAAAAAATTGCTCGAAAACCACTTCTCTGACAGAAACGTTGCCAAAAGATCGAAATTTTTCAGGAAAATTTGAAAAAAATTCGGGTTTGGTGCGTAGTTGCCTGGAGGAAGGGTGCGTAGTTGCCAAAATTGATTTCTATGGCTTAAAAACGCATCTGGAGGCTTTCTAGCAGCCTCTAGCAACGTTTGGTAGATTTGGTATTATTTTTGTCCCCCCTGGGCACCCCCCATGCACATGTATGTTTCCAGGTATTGGGTATTGGGGTTTTTACCTCCCAAAACCCAATACTAATTGGGACAGGTAAAAATAGAGAAAAATCGATGTTGACCTGAAAAATTAATCTGAAAAAATAGAAAAAGTTGGTCGACGATTCGGTTTAGGAAGCTGTTTTCGCGTTAAGGAGCCATCCATCCAAAATCCCGATTTTTCGGGGCCCCTTTCCTCCAAAATCGCCTTGCGTCGTTTCTTGGGGACCCCCTCCCCCTAAGGCGACGTTGTTTTCGGTTTACCCCCGACTCGATTAAAGTGCAGTACATATAGTACTGTCATGTTTTCTTGTTACCATACTGTACAATCAATTGAATAGGTCGCTACAACCACTCTGGGAAGCTTTTCTGTATGTAGAAAAATTTGACAGAACATAATTAAATTCAAAATAATACAATCAAAGTTCCCTAAAATTCCGAAAAAAGAGTCGTCGATTTTTGCTAACCCCTCCGTCTCCTGGTGTGTCGTCTATCGTCGCATTTCAGCGACCCCCCTCCCCCTCTGGAACGACGTCGTTTATGGACGGCCTAATCAACTAAACGTTAGTAGAATTTCCTAAAGTGTACCTAAACGCTTTTCTAAGCGCTACACCAGTAATTAATTTCTCTGTTCTTATCTAAAATAAAAATGGTGACATTAGAAATGTACCAGGACCGTACACATGGCTATTGTGGTGGTGCACACAATTTCCGGCAGAGTTACATGTACATTGTAGGAAAAAATTTGCCGGAAGTAAGAAACACGACTGAATTACGAAATATTAAGTACCAAAACTGATAATTTCTGCTCATTTTACGCCCAAAATGGCTTCTAAATGCTTTCTGAAAGGCTAATGTTTCAAAATTTTCTCGCCCTGCTTGGGCAGCGGCCCAACCAAGCCTCTTAAAAATTTTATTTAATCGCAGTGCCAAAAATCTTCTATACACAACGGGAATGTACCTGTCCAATGAAATGCGATTTTTTGGCGCAGCTACACAAGTATTGGGTATTGGTGGTCTCAGGTATTGGTATTGGGGTATTCGGTTTTCTGGTTTGTGCCCGTTTCCTCCTTTCCCGTTTCCTCTTTTCCCGTTTCCTCCTTTCCCATTTCCTCTTTTCCCGTTTCCTCCTTTAAGAGTCCCGTTTCCTCCTTTTTCCGTTTTTTGCGCTTTAACAAAATTCAGACTGCTTTAAGGTTTTCTATGATGTTATAAGAGCGCCACGCTTTACTGCTCTGCTAGTATTGCATTATTATAAGACTGCTTTAATCTGTGCTTTCCATGTTGTTTCCGGGCCTAGCGGGGCCGGCCGGCCGCCCAACAAACGGCGATTAGATGGGCAATTAGAAGTGTAATTACAAAGAACAAAAGAAATGTAAACAAGTGGGCAGTGTGAGTGAGGTCAGTGTGGTGGTTTGTGCCCAGTTCCGACTTTTCCCGGTTCCGACATTCCTGAACCTAACCTCTAAGCCTAAGCCTGAAACTAAGCCCTAAGCCTACGCATTGAGCATTGTTACGTAGCTACATACTCTTGTATATTTTATCAGAGTCCTATAGTGAATGTTATTCGTTACGCATATTTTTTAATAATTATTGAACGGAAACTTAAGCAAATATGGTAAAAACACCGCTAAAACAAATAAATATACAAATACAAATACAAATACAAAACAACTGTAAGGAGCCAGGCAAATATTCGGAAAGACTCTGTCCTTAAGCCTTAGTCCGATCTGCAAAATTTTAGGAGACTTTTGTTGATTTATGTTGATTTATAAATGTGTTTGAGTCTGTACGTACATCGTTCGTATGTGTGCTAGTTAGAACTAAAGCCTGGCGCTATTGTAACATCATAGAAAACCTTGAAGCTGTCTAAATTTTGCTAAAACGCAAAAAAACTGAAAAAGGAGGAAACGGGACTCCTAAAGGAGGAAACGGGAACGGAGGAAATGGGAAAGGAGGAAACGGGAAAGGAGGAAATGGGAAAGGAGGAAACGGGAACATGCCGGTTTTCTAGGTATTGTTCGCACTCTAATGGTATCATACATGTAACAGGTCATCCGCCGAAGGTGAGTTGTGGGGTCTGGCGCCGGCCATTGAATTCTGAAGGTCTGAGCCAACATTTTTTGGGGGCTGGGCACTAAAAACGCTCAAAAATCGCAATTTGTCGGCTAAAAATCGCTAATTTGGTCTGAAATACAGATAAAAATGCTTTTTACGGGCAATTTTTGTGTCTGAAATTGCAAAAATTTGCTCAAAAAATTATTTACCAGAAAAATCGGACGGGGGGTCTGGCCTAAGTCGGCTGGGGGCGAAAGCCCCTGTTACATGTGTATGTATGGTATGTTTAATTAATTACGACACGTAGTAACGTGTTTCTGCAACCTATGTATTTTTTGCAGTGCCTCTAGTCTCAAGGATTCTGCCGTCGGATGTGTGCAAAGTGTATAAGAAGGGAACTTCGTTGAAGTAAATAATTTTTCCTCTCTCTTTCTTTGAATTCTGAAGCGTCTTCTGTTGGCTGAGTTTCAGATTGGACACGACCCTGGTAGATTTCAACGACAGAACCTGGGAGCGCGGCGATATTAGCTTTATTTTTAATTCCACTGCCGAAAAACCCGACGACTCTCTGGTCATCCTGGACAATAAGGCCAAAGTGTTCCAGCGCGTCCGATACGAGGTGCTCGCTCTCAGTTGCGTTGCAACTTTTCTGGTGCACTTATGTAGAGTTGAAAAACCGATTCTTTGAAGCCCAAAAAACAATTTTGTGAAAATTTGTCATTTCGAAATTTTTTTCACAATTTTTTCAATCCATGCTTGAAATTTAGCTTGTAGAGATGCTTCAGGAACAACTTTAAACACAAAAGCTCATACTTTAGTTCGAACATAGTGTTACAGCCTGAGAGTCCATATTCTACCTGCAGCCGAACCCCCTGTACTACGGGGGTTAGGGGTTTACCCCATACTGGTAAGAGCAACCTCCCTCAGCCCCCGAGACAGGTTAAGGGAGCCCTCCCCCCGACTCAAAAATAGCTCCAGTACTAACAAACTAATCGGTAATTTTTACCCTAAAATTCGCTCGAAAAGCCTTTGGAAACCGAATTTGGCGTTTCCACTCCTGATTTTTAAGAGAAATCAGTGTTTTTGGAAGCTCTTTTTGTCATTTTTTGCTTGTTTTTAGCTCTAAAACGCTATTTGCCAGCTTAAAATAGCGATGTTTAGCGTCTTTACTAAAAAACGTGCTAAAAACGCATTTTCAGACGTTTTGGAGCTTTTTGAAACTTTGGACACCCTCGACCCCCCACCTGAGGAAAGCCCCCACCCCTAGGTCGGTCCGGAGCTGCTACATGTATGTCTGCAGCATTGCTGACAGAGTGGCTGCTGCCCTTCAAAATCTATTTTTAGGCTTAGAATAGGCATGAAATTGATAGAACTGCACTGCTAATATTGAGGCTAAATTCTGCTATTTCACAGGGAAAACGACTCTTTCCATACGGCTAACGCGATCTGCTAACGCGGGTTAGCAGATCGCGTTAGCTGCGTCTTGTAACCGCGTTAGCTGCGTCTTGTCATCGCGTTTAACTATCGTAACGCGGTCCGCGTTTTAAGATCGCGTTAGCACATCGCTACCGCGTTAAACGCGCTTCTGCTTAAACACTGCAAAAAGCGGATGCACAGGGAAAACGACTCTTTCCATACGGCTAACGCGATGTGCTAACGCGATTGTTTTCGACGATCTGCTAACGCGCGTTAGCAGATCGCGTTTAACTTCTCACCAGTGAGAGGCGCCCGGGCGCGTTAGCACATCGCTGATGCGTTAAACGCGATCTTGTTATGTGATTTGCTAACGCGCGTTAGCAGATCGCGTTAGCCGTATGGAAAGAGTCGTTTTCCCTGTGTTTGCACGCAAAAATTTCGTACTTTGAATAAAATATAAGTTTTTTTTTCAAAATGAAGCTTAAAAAAGCCTAACAGCGCTAATTTTATGGAAGTGCAGCGGAGACAGAATTGACCAATAGTTTTCGAATAGCACACGACGACATTTGCAGAAAAAAAGTTTTATTGTTAGGGTCGTCTATAAACTTCGACGTTCAGAGAGGGGTTTGAGGGTGGTTGGTTGAACGGCAGAAAGGGTGGCAGGGGGTGGCGGTACGCTACTATTAGGCGAGGCCGATTAGGCGATGCCGATTGGGCGATGCCGATTAGGCGATGGTACTATTAGGCGACAAAAAACATTAATAGATAATAGTACCAATTAGGAGGCCCTTCCGAATCAGTCAAGGGTCAAGGGCCAGGTTCAGCTGTAAGCCTAAATGCGCTATTTTTAACTATGCTTGGCCAAGTGGCCCTAAAATCATGTCTCGTTAATTTTATAACTCGTTAACTTATAGCTAAACAAGGCTATATTCACCTGCCCTGATTGTTTCTAACTGAGATTCTGGACCTTATTCCCCAGTTTGCTTCGAGCACGCGAGCGGCCGTCGGGTCGGCCACCTATTTTTCCGGTTGCTATTTTCATTAACACATTGGATACAGACGATGGCACAACTACCTTTGCGGAGGCAGCTCACAGAGTTTCGCAGCGAGAATGTGATGCGGCGCGTCCATCCATCTGGCGGTGGCGCTTTATAAATGTTCTGCGACATGCATACATGGGCCGCAAAAATGGGTTGGCGCTTGGCGGTAATCAAAATTCGAAAATTTTGGGTTAGGCCTGCCGGCTTGGGGGGGCGCGGCGATTTTGGTGTGTGGGTCAGGAACAAAAGTCGGATTAAGGTGGGTGGGCGGGGTCGTTTGGGGGGTTGAGTCCAAGTGGGGGTGTGCGTAAACCCCCAGGACCCCCCGCGGCCCATGTATGACGACATGTGTGTTTTCATTGTTGTGCTGTTTGCATTGTTCTGCTATGTTTTAGTGGTAACCTATGTTGCCGCACGGACTTACAGAAAAAAATTATTCCTGTCGCCTAATAGTACCGTCGCCTAATAGTACCGCTAAATCGCCTAATCGGCGTCGCCTAATCGGCATCGCCTAATCGGCGTCGCCTAATAGTCCTGCTTCGGGGGGTGGGGGTAGGTATCAAAAAGGTCGACGTTTTTAGGCCTAAGGATATTTTGTCCGCCGAAACTATATTACAAGGAAAACTCAACCCAGTTCAGGTTTCCAACTGCCAAAATGGTAGTTGACGGTTTAATAGTTTCTTTTTCATAGCTTCTACAGTAGTATGTAAATTTTATTGTACATTTTCAGTGTCGGACACAGTACCATAGTCACATAGTCATGGGGGTATCAGCCAAAAACGTCGTAGTTTTTAGGGGGTTGTGTTGTGCTGAGAACGTCGAAAAACGTCGGGAGGGGGTAGGGTGCAAAATTTTGAATTTTTGAACGTCGCAGTTTATGGACGGCCCCTTAACTGTATTTAGCGTCCGAATTTCGGTACGTAGTTAAGACTGTCGGACGAGAGGACAGCTGTTGTCTAGAGAAGAGATACGCAGTTCTTCTGAACTGAGAATTGTTCAGGAGTCGGAACTGGAGCTTGAAGAAGAGGTGGACGTGTTGATGTCAAGCGACATCGTCAACGTTCAGATGTCCACCAAGCCGATCACCTTCAACCGAGCCATGAGCGGTTGGATTTTCAAGCACGAACGCACGGTAAAAGTCTTTTGGCTATTCATTTATTTCTTCATACTTGTTATAAACCTAGCCCGAACCGATTTTTCCGTCCACGTTTTCCGTTTTTTGTGGTGCGCAAATTTTTGTTTTGGCCAAATAGTTTGGGTAGTAAGCAGACGACCTCAATAATTTTATAGGGATGTAAAAAATTAATCTAACTGCGATTGAAATTCGCATAAGTGGCCCGTTTTTATTTCAGTTAATTTAGTTCAATTGTAATTGAAAAGTTGGGCCGTGATTAATTGTAATTTAATTGAAAAATTTTCAATTATTTCCTGTGCAGAATGTAAGGAAATGCATAAGTATTAGAGACGCAAGCGCAAATGACTTCAAACAAAAATCTGTATAGGTTTTTTGACAATGTCACCTATTTTATTCTGACTTTGCTATATTTTAGGCTTATATTACTCTCTGTTTTTCATTTCGTAGCATACATGGGCCGGGGTTTGCCCACCCCCAACTTCGGCTCAATCCCTCAAACGAATTCACTCAACCACCTGAAACCGACTTATGTTCCTGACCCTACCCACCAACATGGTCGCGACCCCCCAAATCATACCATACATGTGCATGGGGGGACAGGGGGGGGACGAAAATAAAAATCTACCAAACGTTGCTAGAGGCTGCTAGAAAGCCTCCAGATGCGTTTTTAAGCCACAGAAATCAATTTTGGCAACTACGCACCCTTCCTCCAGGCAACTACGCGCCAGACCCGAAATTTTTTCAAATTTTCGATTTTTTGACAACGTTTCAGTCAGAAAAGTGGTTTTTTTTTCGAAAATTTGATTTTTACCGCAAATTTCGTATTTTTAGCCAAAATTTTGGGCAAAAATTTAAATTTCCCGCCGAAAATTTGCACCTATATCCAGGCAACTACGCACGGAGACCTGGCCGTCACCCCGTGAGCCGCCGACCATGCACATGTATGCCCCAAATCGGTCGGCCCACCCCCAAATTTTCAGATTTTGACTTCGCCCAACCTAGTTTTCTGGCCCATGTATGTTTCGTAGTTCACTAAAGTTAGAAAAGAGATTTTTGCATGCACTGTATGGTGGGTTTACACCATACATGTAACAGGTCATCCGCCGACGGAGAGAGGGGAGTTGAGGATCTGATCCCAAATTCTAGGAACGGGTTTGGGCACTCAAAAACGCTCAAAAGTCGCAATTTTTCGGCTAAAATGGTCAAAAATCGCTATTTCGGCTCAAGTACATTACATGAATGTGTTGCGTGTTTGCAGGAGCAAGTGGGCGAGTACAAGTCTGATTTCTTCTCCGTCGAGGGCATGATGCTAGAGACCAAAAAGAGGTGAGCGAGCAGTGTTTTCGGTCACCAAAACCAATCTTATTCAGGGTTCCTGCAGCACCTGGAAAGTGAGGGAGTCAGGGAAAAGTCAGGGAATTTGGTGTCTGGTCAGGCAAAAATTTGATAGAAACATCTCGCTGCTAAATGGTTCTGTCTGACTTTACACAACACACTTTTGAATATCGGTCTTCTCTGACTTTATATACTACTACTTAAACTGGAAATTTACCCTCTGAATACCATTTAAATGTGTTTTACAAAGCCAATTTTTTAAAAATTTTCTCAGATTGGTTGCAGTTGCCTCACCCGGGTTGGTCAGGGAAATTTGACTTCGGTCATGGAAAAGTCAGGGAAATTTGCCATCCAAAAGCCGCACGAACCCTGTTATGATTATTGTTATTGAATAATACCGACTGATTGTGTGTGTCAGACGGGAGCACCTGTCTCCAGAAGACGTTAAGAAGAACAAAGCAATCGTGCAGAGCTTGCAGATGGGCACTATCGCCGACTCCGATCTCAAGGTACTTTTTCTCTCTCTCTCTGCTTTTAGTCAGGCACTTAACGCCGTTTATGGTACCGGTACCTAGGCTAGTGGCACCATATGGTACCCCATACATGAAACAGCCGAAGGGGAGGCGGTGGTCTGAGCCCAAATTCTGGATATGGTGTTCGGAACTAAAAACGCTGGAGAAGTCGTAATTTTTTGGCTAAAAATCGTCAAAAATCGCTAATTTTGGCTCGAATACAGCTTAAAAATGCTGTTGTGTAGGCGATTTTGTCAATTTTTGCGTCTGAAATTGAAAAAAATGCAAAAATTTGGTTAAAAAATTACTTGCCAGAAAACTCGGAGGGGTACTCATCCGGGGGGGGGGTCTGGCCTAATTCTGTCGGGGTAGGGTTTTAGTGGCCGTATAACGGCCCATCCCCACCCCTATCTGTCTGGTCTGTCTTGGGCTTGTATTGTGTTTTTGTTAACTAAATAAACTTACTTAAGTTGGGTGGTGTTAGACCCCCGGACCCCCTGTTACATGTATGGTACCCCAGGTTTGGGTACTGTGGTGGTACCATAATATTATAGTACCCTACCCATCATTGCCATCAGTGCCTGTAAAGGTACTACGGTACCACTACCATATGTACGAAATCTGAACGGAGTGGTACCATATATGGTACCTTTACAGGTGGTACCAATGGCAGGGAAGGGCTACCGTAAACGGCGTGCCTGACTGTATTTGCTGAGCTGCCATAAGCTAAAGGTGGTTTTTTAAACCGGTTTAACAAACTAGTTTCAGAACGCCACCAACAGGAAGTCGCTGCCGCCACCGCCGCGGCCGGTTATTTCGTGGGACCAATACATAATGTCTCCTCCCGCTTTCTTCCCCAATCTGGGACGTACACCGGTGCTGAAGGAAAACAATAAAACCTTCAAAGCCACAGTGGCCATGGTACGCAATTGGCTTGCTTTCTGCTCTCTTATGTACTGCCAACTATCTTCTAACACTTGTAACTGCTCGCTACCGCAAAGTAGCCTAATCTCCGCACCGTTCCCTGCTAATGCTAATTTGCGCCACCTCTCTATAACTTAAGTTATTTGCAGAAAACTAATTTTTAACATGCGTTTTGCGAGAGAGTCAGCTTAGAAGGGGAAGCAGGGTCATGTCACCGATCTGGCTGACATTATATTTAATATCTGTTCAAATAGAGCTCAATCGAAGACCAACGGTGCATGCCCGGCTATCAGCAACCGTCTGGAGCCGAAGCTACACCCCCTTAAAGTTGGGCGGCAGGGATTTTCGGGCTCATTTTCTGGTGTCTGACAGTCTCCATTCAAACGATCACCCTTCATTCGTTTCTTAAGCTAGGATCCCGACTAGCATTTGGTTTTGTAGCTGTTCCAATGGCCTTTCATTTTCTGGTACTCCCGTTTCCGTTTTGCTGGTCTGTTACCGATCCCATTGGTCTCACCGAATTTAGCAGTAAAGCTTTGAAAAATAGGAAAAGTGAAAAAAGTTCCGAACTAAGTTGTGATCAAAAGCGTTTATCAGTTTTCCACTGTTCGCATCTCAATTCACCTTGGATATTTTTAATTAAAATTGAAATTTTATGACAGTGTCATAATTACTTGGTTCTTGATCTAAGTTTTTCGTAGAAATTGTGTAAATGCTAAGGATTGCCTTTCGAACAAAATAGCCATGCAGAAAATGAAAATACAGGGTGGCACATTTAACTATCGCTGGTTTCAATTGGCTCTAATTTTATTGTTTTGCAACCAATCTAGCTCATACTTTAGGACAACATAGACAAGTCCTTCAAAATTTATCCCTGAAAAAATTATAAAAATCTGTCCAGTAAATCACTAGTTTTGCACTTCCATATGACCGCCATCAGTTTCTATCAGTTTTTGAAGGCGGTCGCGATATGTCAGTATGGTTCAGAAGCGACGTTCTCCTCTGATCAGGCAGTAAGGTTCCGTTTTCGCTTCACATCCTGTACGTGTACACTGCCAGGCTCGATTAAGGTCATGTGCCATTTTTGAATGCTGTCTTTATGCGCTGCTTGTTTGTTTAACTGTAACCGAAATTTCCGTTGAACTGCCATAACGCTCTTGGTCCATTCGAACCAGTCAGCACATTTTGCCCTCTCACTGATGGTGTAAAAAAACTTTATTACAATGCACATGTACACCACAATTAGCAGTACTAACCCCGAAGGGCCACATGCAAGGCAATCACGACTCGGGGACGAACCCCACTATGTGTCATACATGTAACAGGTCATCCGTCGATGGGGGTTGGGGGGGGTCTGGCGCCGGCCGGGGGGGTCTGAGCCAAAATTTTGGGGGAGGGGGGTGGTCACTAAAAAAGGCTCAAAAGTCGAGAAAAATCGCAATTTTTGGCCTAAAAATCGCTAATTTGGGCTGAAATACAACTAAAAAGTGCTGTTTTGCAGGCGATTTTGGCAATTTTTGTGTGTGAAAGTGTAAAAAATTGCAAAAATTTGCTCGAAAATTTACTTGCTAGAAAAATCGGAGGGGGGGGTCGGTGAAATCGTCTCGGGGGGGGGGGGGTCTGGCCTAAGTCGGGTGGGGGGGCAGACCCCCCAGACCCCCTGTTACATGTATGCTATGTGTCATACGCTGACCGCATGGGAGCCAACATTGCTCACCACTACGCCACAGACGCAGACAATTTTGCAGTTGCAGGTGTAAGACATTTTTGCAATTTTCTGACTCGATCCTTAAAATTTCCAAAGAAGGCAACGTCTGGAATGCTTCTGCAAAGTGCGTAGAAAAAGACAAGCGTAAATAAACAAAAAACAACAGAAAGCACAAAAAAATGAATAAAAACCTTGATAACTATAACTAGTGATTTATTGGACAGATTTTCATAATTTTTTCAGGGATAAAATCTGAAGGATTTAGCTATGTTGTCCTAAGGTATGTACCAGATTGGTTCCAAAGCAGTATACTAAACCGAGCAAAGGCTAGAATGCCGGACTTTTTGCCAATGTTTGTGACAAAGTAAATGTGCTGGTTTCTATTTAAGAGCGAAGAGTTTCCGCTGAGTGTCGACGTACTGCTGGACATCCTCGAAATGGTGGCACCTTTCAAGCATCTGAACAAGTTGCGTCGATTCTGCGAGGTCCGACTACCCGACGGATTTCCAGTCAGAATCGGTACTGCCCAGACGGCTTGGGACCGGTATAAGTCCTTTTTTCGAAAAGAAACTTAAAACTTACTGTTAAAAGTCGAACAAATCAGCCAAACAACTTAGTAGAATATGCCGCAAAATGCTGTTTTGTTGATAAATATAACGAAGAAATACTGATTTTTCACCGAAAAACTGAATAAGGGGCTTGCAAAAATTACGTAATCGCACGATTGTTAGGGGTTGGCCAAATTACTAATTATTACGGCGGCGTAGGGTGTTTGCGATTTTATTAGGTAATTTTTTCACTGAAGGTCAGAAATCACTGAAGTCCCCAGAATTTTAATTCTTTATACGTACAGTACATGTGCATAAATAGTCTCGATTTGATGCTGTTGTATTTGTGGGCCGAGTGGGAGGTGATGCAACAGGATTTCAAACAAGGGTTTATTGGGAGCAATCGCCCAATAACAGTAACAACCAATAACAACGAAGAAGCAGGGCTAGGGAGTGACTCACGGGGTATGAGCCACTGGGGGAGACAGTAGAGAGAGGGTGGCACACGAGAGTAAGCTCATAGAGTCATAGAAGCTCATGGAAGCTCATAGAGAACACTGCAGAGCGGGCTGCTTATATACGGCCATAGAACGTTCCAGAAAGTTCTAGTCCGGGTAAGAGATAAGAGAGTGGGACCGACCTTTTCCAGAACATTCTGTACATAGATAAAAGGCACGTACACAGAGACTATTAGCACATCGCTACCTATAGTCTAACAATAATATGTAGTTAACAGAGTGTAACTACAACACCTCCCCACCAGCCTAAGGTTACACCGAGAGGCGATTATCCTATGTATGACTGGTATCAATCTTTTGGGAGTGCTTCTGTTTCAGCCGCTCTGATCGTCGTGGCTTGTCACGTCCGTATTCATCACCTGTTGGAGCACGCCAGTTCTTCCGAGTCTTGGGCTTCGACTGGGAACTTTGAGCTTCACCCGAGTTGACAGTTGTCTCCGGAACTGCTCGGGTTGGTGCCTCACCAGGATCGTTATCCTCTTCAACTCCATAGCGTGGGCGAAGTTGTTCGATGTGACGGCGCCAAGTTGGGCCTCTTGGGAACACACGAACATTGACTGATCGAGTTCCAAACACTTTAGTGACCATGGCTGGAACCCATCGTGGATCCTTGTTGCGGCGAGGGCCATAGTAGAGAGTGTAGCATGGCGTTCCAACAGGGTAACGGAAGGTGAGCTTGGCTACCACTGGGCGCACCACCTCTTGACTTTGAGACTTCATGGCCTGTCTGGATTCCTTTCCTTGAGCCATGTGTGCAGGAGAGGGCAGAAGAGTGTCGATTTTGCACCGAATTCGTCTTCCATTGAGGAGCTCACTGGGAGAGTATCCAGTGGAGAGAGGGGTTCTGCGGTAGTGCATCAGGAATTCCTGCAGGGCTGCTTTTGGAGGAAGTGAAGACTTCTTGAGGGCTTGCTTGAATGTCTGGACCAAGCGTTCAGCAGCACCGTTGGTTGCAGGGTGGTATGGTGCTCCAGTGAGGTGAGTGATGCCTCTGGTCTTGCACCAATCCTTGAACTCTTCTGACATGAAGGTGGTAGCATTGTCCGTGACAATGGTGTGGGGGTAGCCAAAGTGAGCGAAATCCTCTTCGAGCATGGTTGTGGTTGCCTTGGTCGAAGTTGAGGATGTAGCATGGATGCAGGGATACTTTGAGTAGGCGTCAATCATCACAAGCCAGTTCTGTCCCACGAAGTTGATTGCGTGATCTAGGTGAACACGGCTCCAGGGCTTCTCTGGGAGCATCCAGGGATGGATTGCAGGTTGGGCAGGCTTGTTCTGATGCTCAGCACATGCTGTACAGTGACGAACCACATCCATGATTTCTTGATCGATTCCAGGCCAGTAGACTGCAGAACGAGCGAGTTGCTTCATGCGTTGCATGCCAAAATGTCCGAGGTGCAGAAGTTGCAGGACTGGAGCATGAAGGCGTTTTGGGATGACCAGCCGGGATCCATAGAGTAGACATCCATTGAAGATGGATAGGGATGGAGCCAGCTTCCTGAAGGCTTGGACTGTGAAGCTTGGGTCTTCAGCAGGAGCATCTTCTTCAGTAGCTTGTTCTCCTGGCTGCGTTCTGTCCATGGGAGGCCAGCCTTCTCTGGTGAACTTCAGGACAGAAGCCAGAACTGGATCTTTGGCTGTTTCCTTGACAACTGCTGTGGAGTCAGTTGCGTTGAGCTGCAGGCTAATGGTCTTGATCATGCAGACAGTGTCCACATCATTGTCGCTTTCCTCTTCATCAAATTTGCTGTCAGGGCCAGCAGGAAGTCGACTGAGAGCATCGGCGTTTCCATGCTTCGAGGTGTCCCTGAATTCGATCTGGTAGTCGTATTGACTGAGAGCGAAGGCCCATCTGGCTAGACGGTTGGCTGCCAGTGAAGGGGTGGGTTTGTCTGGTCCAAAGAGAGCGAGGAGGGGTTTGTGATCCGTGACCAGGACAAACTTGCGGCCATAAAGGAATTGATGAAACTTCTTCAGGGCGAAGATGATAGCCAGAGCTTCCTTCTGAATCTGGCTGTACTTCCGCTGAGTTGAAGTGAGAGTCTTGGACGCATTGGCAATCGGTCGCTCACTGCCATTGTGATAGCGGTGAAAGAGGACGGCACCAATTCCAACATCTGAGGCGTCACAAGAAATTCCAATTGGCAGAGAAGGATCGAAGTGAGCGAGCACTGTGTCCGTGCACAGGAGATCCTTGAGAGTCTGGAATGCTGCTTGTTGCTCTGCTCCCCAGCGCCAAGGAGTGTCCTTCCTGGTGAGTTGATGCAGTGGTTCCGTAACCGTGGAGAGGTTGGGTAGGAACTTGTGGTAGAACTGCACAGAGCCAAGAAAGGATTTGAGAGACGAGACATTTGTGGGTGGGGGCATCTTCTTCACAGCATCCACTTTTGGGCCTTTCGCGATACCTTGACATGAGAGCGTGTGTCCAAGGTATTCGATGCTTGGTTGAGCAAAGGAGCACTTTGCTAGGCGGCAGCGAAGTCCTTTCTCATCCAGGCGAGAGAGTAGCTGGCGAAGATTCTTGAGATGATCTTCAGCGTTGATTCCACTGACCAAAATGTCATCCAAGTAGACTGCAACTCCCTTGAGGTCGGAAGTGAGCTGCTCCATGATTTCTTGGAAGTAACCAGGAGCTGACTTGATGCCAAAGGGTAGGCGAAGCTGGAGTAGCACGCCCCTGTGAGTACTCAGAGCGAGTTTCTTTTGAGAGTCCGGTCCCAGTGGAATCTGGTTGTAGGCATCCGCTAGGTCGATCTTGGTGAAGCCATATCCTCCTCCGAGTTTGCGCATGAGATCCTCTGGCAGGGGAATGGGCTGGCGGTGAGTCTCCAGTTGTGGATTGACTGTGACTGAGTAGTCGCCACACACTCGAAGACTGGGTTTGGTCTGTCCAGGGCTCAGAGCTTTTCTGATGGGGACCACTGGAGTACCATGAGAGTTGAATTGAGCAGGTTTCCAAACGTCCTTAGCGATGCCTGCATCATATGCTTGGTTGAGGTCCTCCAGAATTGCAAACGGGACTGGTCTGGCCTTGCAGAACACGGGCTTTGCATCTGGCTTGAACTTGACCTCGAGCGAGAAGTCCTTGAGGCATCCCAGTTCAGACTTGAAGAGATTGGGGAATTCTTGGCAGAGTTGTTGACAGGCCTTCTGCAGTGAGGGGTCTGGCTTGAGGCTGTCGAAGACTGCGCAGACTGCATGGCTGGTAGCGCTTACAGCAGCGTTTCCCATGAGAGAGTCCACAGAGATGCCCAACTGCTGGATTGCAGCACGGCCAAGGAGGTTGAGATTGGGCACTGGAGTAACCACGAACTGCAGAGTCTTGTCCTGAGTGGGTGTGCTGGCCACTGCTGACAATGTTCCCAGAACAGGAAGGGGTTCCTGAGAAGCAGTCTCGTAGTGTCCTTCTGGGTCCTTGAGAGAGGGTGATCCCAGGTCTTGCCAGGTGTCTTCTGAGATGAAGTTGTCACCAGCACCAGTGTCGATCTCGAAGGTAACGGGCGTTCCGTTGAGAGTGATGCTGTGCTGCACAGCAGGGACTGAGTTGATGAGCTTGACTGTCTTGAGCTGGACATGGGATATGCCCTTGACAGGTTTCGGTCCTTGTTGCCTCTTCTTCTTCTTGCAGACTGACTGGAGATGACCCATGGTGCCGCAGTAGGAGCAGGTGTAGTTCTTGTAGGGGCACTGACCCTTGGGATGGTCCTTCTTGCCACATCGATAACAAGCACCTGAGAACTGCGGGTGTGAAGCAGGTGGCTTGATCCTTGGTTGAGCGGTCTTGGGGGTGGTCACTGGTTGCTTGGGAAGCACTGAAGATTCCTTCTTCACCTTGTTGACAGGCTTGGACTTGGTGGCATAGACGGTTTCCTTTGCCACCTTGGCTGCATCTTCAGTCTCAATGGCCACTTCGATTGCGCGTGCGAATGAGAGTTCATCATCCTTGATCTTGAAGAGAGCCTTGAGAACGGCTTCATTGTTGACCGAGCAGATGAATCGCGTGCGCAAAGCCTCATCCTGGGAGTCCTTGATCGAGGCAAAGTCACAGGTAGCCGCATCTTGTCGGATCCTTGCCGCCAGTTCTTGAATTGTCTCTCCAGGCTTGCGGTGCATGTCACTCCAGAACTTGAATCGCTCCCGGACAATGAAGCGTTTGGGATCGAACTGCTCCTTCATGAAACCAGTGATGTCATCCAGAGTCAGTTGATTGATGTCCTTGGGAGGATATTGTTGAAGGGCCAAGTTGGAGAGCAACTTGTAGACTTCTGGAGCTTGGTTGGTGAGGAAGACTTGCGCTCTTCTTTCTGGAGGTACGGAGTGGGCTCCAATGAAGGTTAGGAATCTGGCCCAGTAGTCTGTCCAAAGTTCGGCTGTTGAGTCGAAGGGGGAGAATGCTGGAACTGAGGTAGCCACCATGGCAGGTATGGTGGGTGCAGGGCCGGCAGCAGATGGCTTGAGCGACTCCAGAAGTTGCCTCATCTGTTCTTGCTGGATCTGCATCTGTTCAGCATGACGGCGTTCCTGTGCCTCCAGTTGGAGCTTTTGGGCTTGCATCTCCTCCGCATGCTGTTTCTGCAGGACAGCAATAAGCTGAGCCGTTTCCATCTTGATCCTTCAGAAAATGTCCAGAATTCACCAGCGTCCAGGGTCCAAGGTTCACCGCGTCGCCAGAAAATCTCTGTTGTATTTGTGGGCCGAGTGGGAGGTGATACAACAGGATTTCAAACAAGGGTTTATTGGGAGCAATCGCCCAATAACAGTAACAACCAATAACAACGAAGAAGCAGGGCTAGGGAGTGACTCACGGGGTATGAGCCACTGGGGGAGACAGTAGAGAGAGGGTAGCACACGAGAGTAAGCTCATAGAGTCATAGAAGCTCATGGAAGCTCATAGAGAACACTGCAGAGCGGGCTGCTTATATACGGCCATAGAACGTTCCAGAAAGTTCTAGTCCGGGTAAGAGATAAGAGAGTGGGACCGACCTTTTCCAGAACATTCTGTACATAGATAAAAGGCACGTACACAGAGACTATTAGCACATCGCTACCTATAGTCTAACAATAATATGTAGTTAACAGAGTGTAACTACAACAGATGCCATTGGATTACACTTTCTCAATTTCACTTAGATCAACGTTTAGATTATAGGGCAGCTACCGTTTAAGTGAGGGCTTTCCAATTTTTCAAATGCTTGACACCATTGACCTTTTGACATCTGATTAAGAGTTTATAAGGGTACATCACTTATCGACTCGATCTTTTATGAGTGACTATCGATTATCAGTCAAGTGATATGGCAACAGCCCTAATATCCATGATAAAACAAACACCTTGATTTCATCTGTAACAAAAAGCCAACAAAAATGGCTTCTATATAAAATTAAATCGAAAACTATACGTACATGTACAGTAGGTGTAGCTCATCGATAAAGAAAATTAACAATATCTTATTGTATACAGATGTTATTTTATAATAGTCATTTTACATGGAATTAAACGCAAAAATTTCAGCTCCAACTCTCCAAAAAATTGAAATCTCGGGGGTAGTCAAATTATTACGTAATTAGGGGAGGGGGCAGAAAATTATTACGAGCGATTATGAGGGATGAGGGGTCAGAAAATGGGTGCAGGCCCCCTAATAATTCAGCCTTTAAAAGTATGCGGTCTAACTAATACCGGTCCCAGGTCTAGTCGCGATTGCATAGAAAAAAGAAAGTAGTTTGCATGCAGAGATCCCGCTTCTTCCCACCATCTCGGCCAAGGTGACTTTCCAGAAGATGGAGTTCCGAAAAGATCTGGACTCAAAGATGTTTCTGGTGCCAAAGAGCTACCGCGAGGACTCCAATCGCTTCCCCGACTTATGACTAGATGTGCCCTCCCTGGAGACCGCTCGTCGTTTTCTTCTCTTCCTCTGTCACTTGGACGCCTGCCAGGTGGACGCCGATTGGCTGTTGCAAGACCGACACGCCCCTCCGTCTAATTTCTCCGCCCTCTGCTTCTCATTGGACGGACTGGGCAAGCGAAATGCCGCCGACTGCTGCACCGTAGTACTGGACGTTGAGAGTTGAGTTGAGTTGGCTGCGCTAATAGTCTGTTTTGCTCTGCTCGGTAACTGGCTTGGCTGCCAAACAATGATAGGTTCCTTCCTCAGAATACGCTAAGTAAGCCTAAGCTGACAGGAAAAAACGAAAGTGCCGAGAAGTGGCACATTTTATTCTGGGTTTATGCTCACCAGCTCAATGTTCAGTGTTTTCTCGCCGGCACAGTTGGTGTAGTGGTTTAGGCCGCTGCGCGTGCTCGTGCCGTGCGTTCATCCACTCGGAAGGGCAAGTAAAAAAGAGTTGGTGGTCGGCACAAAGCCCAACCCAGGCCACCGAAAGCTGGTGACAGCTAGTCGGTAAAATGGGAACCGACTGGATCTGCCGTTGCACCGAAGCCGCTCCAAAAGCATGCCACGTTGGAGGAGAAGATCAATGACGTCAGGACCAGGAGTTGTCCATGGAAATGTCCATGGTTTCTTGGCTTATTTTTCATTACAATATGTTAAAATAAGCTATTCTGAACTCATTTACACCTAATCCAGGCATATTTTTATCAATTTTCTATACAAAATTCTTCCAAAAATTCCTGAGGGGGCAGCTGCCGGCTGACGGGGGGTAGGTCAGAGCCTGAGGGGGGCCAACTCCCCTCAGCCCCCCCCCCTTTGCCCATGTCTGATCCAGTGTTCTCTCTATTAGGGCCCGACCGGATCGAAATTTTCCACCGGACCGGATTGGGCATTCAGCAAAATTGAATTTGGGAACGATAAAATTTACCGAAAACACCTTTCCTGTGCAAAACAGAGGTATGTTCAAATCAACAACAAAGCAATATTTTTTAGTTCAATGTTTCTATCATGTCCTGGTAAATTGAAGCATATGTGAAATTGGTAATTCCTATAATTTTCACAAATATCCATGAAAATACTTGGAATTTGGGTAACCAAAAGGCGGCGAAATTAATGTATGAAAGTTTCATCCATGGAGTAAGATGGCTTGAGAAAAAATAGTAGAGTATTTGCATGGAGTTCAGCGGGGATTTTTCAGTCACTTTTGTCTTCATATCCTACCCTGCTCGTCTCTAAACTGTTCGTGAGGCCAATAGAGGGAACAGTCAATATTGAGCTTGTAAACCCACAATAAAATACTTATCGTTCTTTAATCATTTTCCCTATCATACTTAGTTTTTTTACTCTGGGCAAGGGAGCTATGATTGTTTGGTACCCGGTATACTCTGCAGTATTGGTCTGTGGCGTAACCAGCCAGTGTGCGTATGGTACATGTAACAAACAGGTGTCATTTTTTCCCCTAAAATCATTCTTTCTACCCCTTCGATTTTCTGGCAATTAGTTTTGGAGCATTTTTTACAACTTTTTAGAACTTCGGAGTACTGTTGCTAAGTAAATTTATTTTAAATATAATTAAATTATAATTTACTTACCACATGCCCAGAGAAATATAATTAAATTAAAATTTACTTACCATATCTGAGAGAAATTTAATTTAATTATAATTTACTTACCACATTTAATTAAATTAAGTACATTAAGTATATTTAAAATAGGCCTGATTTTGGCGGCTAACGCCTTCAGCTTTGCTTCCAACTAAGCTCCAACAGTTATCTAGAATGAAAACCAAACGAGGATGTCACAGGTTGAGTCAACAACAGGCAAGGTAAAGGGGGTGAGGAGGTTTACCCGCTTCAGGCTACCGCTACTCCCTTCAGGATTTTTTGGTAGAACATCATAGTAAATAGTATGACTAGGCTTTTTTTAGGTGCGAATGAGCTCAGACTACATTGTAGCTTATTTCGACCCATTTAAACCAAAAATAAGCCAAAAACCTAATTCCAGCGAAAAATCGGACTTTTTGACTTACCATCCTCTGAGCCCCCATCAGCCGCCGCTACACCCTCCAGCCAGCCCCCTCAGAATTTGAAAATTTATCACCCCTCAGCCGAAATGATAGCCGATGTCTGTCAACAGTGACAGTTTGTCAAAATTGGAACCGCAACTTCAAGTGGCTTTCCAGTCAGTTTTTGCTTGCATCCACAAAAAGCAATGACTGTGAGACTGAACATGTGCTATTGCATAGTAAAACTGGCTGAGAAGTACCTAATATCCAATCTTAGCTTGACAAAAAATTGGAGTACACTGTACTGTAGTTTGTTTTGTGGGAGATTAAGAGAAACAAGCGCAAAGACGAAAGGTGGTGGGGGCGGGCGGAGAATTGTACTGTAAGTATGGCTTGCCATTGAAATGTATAGATTATTGATACCGAAAGCAGACACTCGCTCAGCACTTGCATGCTGCCAAAAAAATGTTCAGCCAAAATGCCAAAATATCTAGGTTTGTGTAAGTAAATTAAGTATATTTTAAGTAAATTATTTTTGGTAAGTATAATTTACAAATTATAATTATAATTAACTTTTCCTGTTTTCGTAGAAATTTAATTTAATTATAATTTACTTACCAAATAATTTACTTGTATTAGTAAATTTCTAAAAAATATAATTAAAATTATAATTATAATTTACTTAGCAACAGTACTTCGGAGGTGCTAAAATTGCTCGAATTGAGAGCAAACTCAAGCTTTTTAAGCATGAATTAGCGTTTTTTACGATTTCGATTGTTTTTTGACACTGTACCCTCAGAATGTGCGCTGAAACGCTTAGAGCCCTGTTACAGTCCGGCACTTAACGCTGTTATGGTACTGGCACCATATGGTATCCCCATGTTCGGTGGGCTGTGGTGGTACCACACAGACATGGGCTAGCATTTCGGCTGATGGGGGGTAGAATTTTCAATTCCTGAGGGGGGATGAGGGGGGTAGGAGCGCCTGATGGGGGGCTGAGGGGGTGTAAGCCAAAAAGTCCGATCTTTGGCGAAAATCAGGTTTTTTGGCTTATTTTTCATTAAAATAAGTTAAAATTAGCTATTCTGAGCTTATTTACGCCTATTCCAGGCATATTTTTATCATAATTTTCTATACAAAATTCTTCCCAAAAATTCCTGATGGGGGGGGGGTAGCGGCCGGCTGATGGGGGTCCAACACCCCTCAGCCCCCCCTTTGCCCATGTCTGGTACCACACCTATCTTGGCATTGGTGCTTGTACTACTGGTACCATATATATATGGTCCCACTCCCTTCAGATTTCGTACCATGTGGTGCCGGCACCAATGACCATGGTTAGGACTACCATATTGTGCCGAAGAAGGAGGAAAGACAAACAGATTCCTGCTGGACTGCTGATGGCTATGGTTTCTTCAGTAAATGGGTTGTTTTGACAGACAGTTGTAGTAGTTGAAAAAACGAGGACGAAGTTAAGGAAAAAATAACGGCGCTTTAGAGGAATCTCTATGTTATTTTGATTTGTCTATATTTTCTTCATTGTATTGCAGTGTATATAATAATGTCCAATTCTACCTGTATGCACTATAGCAATGTGCAACCGGTACAGTACTCTCGTTTCAATGGTACTCGCCAAGTGGCATCCTTGTGGAGGGCTGGAAACCCTTTTTGTGATCGACTTAGTTCATCTGGCTGTGCTGCGAAGTTTCCCACTGTTATTGAATTGACCTAATCAGAGAACGATTCAGTTTTTTTCTTTCTTTTATCCAGATGTGACGTTTTTGACTGTGATTTCAATTCAGATTTGTCTGTTTTAACCCCGCGTGCGCGTAATAAAATCGCATGTCTCGTTTGGACGATGGTTTTTGCCGTGCATGGATACTGTTTTGCGGTATAAGATTAGCTTTTGAGCCGAGGGACCTCTTTCGCCACTTTACAATTCATCACGAACACAATTACAAACGGATTTCTGATTCACCAAGACAAATACAAACATTCCTGCTTCACCACAAAAAAAAACAAACGATTTGCAATTCCTTCCAATTTTTGAACTTTAAAACGCATTCTGAGCATAAAATAGACAGTTGTAGGTCAAAAATTAGTATTCGTTTCTCATTTTTTTGCACTATTTTCCTTCCTACCTCCCCCAAAGGGGTGTACCACCACCATACACGCCTGAGCACGCTACTACTGGATAAACTGATCTACAATATAGTACCGGGGCCTGTTTCACCAATTTACACAAATACAAAGCAGATTTTATAATGAAATACAGATACAAACGGGCCTGATAGCGGCGGCAAAAAAAACAAAAAATGTTATCATATTTTTGGGTCAGTATGTACCAGCGTTATTTGTACGTATAAGAATTAGAAAATCGGATTCAATTTATGTACATAAAAAGAGAGTGGCATACAAAATTTGACTATGTAAATTGTCTAATTTATGCTGTCCCAATGTATTTTCTATGGGGCCTTCCATAAACGACGTCGTCCAAAATCCGAATTTTTCGGAACCCCTCACCCCAAAGTCGCCTTGCGTCGTTTCAGTATCCCCATGTCTGTATGTCTCCCCTAAGCCGACGTCGTTTTCTGTTTACCCCCCCCCCCGATAAAAATGCAGTACATACAGTACTGTCATGTTTTATTGTTGTCATACTGCGTAATCAATTAAATAAATCCCTACTAACCACTCTGGGAATCTTTTCTATATTTAGAACCTTTGCCAGAATGTACAAAAATTGAAAATTATCACAAACTTCCTAAAAATTCCGAAAAAAACGACGTCGTTTTTAGCTAACCTCCTCCTCCTCCTCCTCCTCCTCCTCCTCCTCCTCCTCCTCCTCCTTCTCCTCCTCCTCCTTCTCCTCCTCCTCCTCCTACTTCTCCACCTCCTCCTTCTCCTCCTCCTCCACCTCCTACTCCACCTCCTCCTACTCCTCCTACTACTACTACTCCTCCTTCTCCTCCTCCTCCTTCTCCCTCTCATCCTCCTCCTCCCCCTCATCCTTCTCCTTCTTCTCCTCCTCCTCCTCCACCTCCTCGTCCTCCTTCTCCTCCTCCTTCTTATCCTCCTCCTCCTCCTCCTCCTCCTCCTCCTCCTCCTCCTCCTCCTCCTCCTCCTCCTCCTCCTCCTCCTCCTCCTCCTCCTCCTCCTCCTCCTCCTCCTCCTCCTCCTCCTCCTCCTCCTCCTCCTCCTCCTCCTCCTCCTCCTCCTCCTCCTCCTCCTCCTCCTCCTCCTCCTCCTCCTCCTCCTCCTCCTCCTCCTCCTCCTCCTCCTCCTCCTCCTCCTCCTCCTCCTCCTCCTCCTCCTCCTCCTCCTCCTCCTCCTCCTCCTCCTCCTCCTCCTCCTCCTCCTCCTCCTCCTCCTCCTCCTCCTCGGGCTTCATCTATTGTCGCATTTCAGCCGACCCCCCCGGGCTTCATCTATTGTCGCATTTCAGCCGACCCCCCTCCCCTTTCTGGTGTCGCATTTCAGCCGACCCCCCTCCCCCTTTCTGGAACGACGTCGTTTATGGACGGCCCCTACTGTATGCCCAAAATTTTTTCTTCTAAATTTTTGACAGTAACCCAAATACGACAGTTTCTATTTTATGCCACTAAAAATCGATAAGAAAATGACAGTAAAAGGATTCGAAACTTTCTGCTTGTACCCCCACCTCCCTCCAAAGCTCGGCGAAATTTTTCCACCTAACCCCACCCCTGACTGAAATTTATGGACGGCCCCTTGGTAGGAACAGGGCTGTTTGTTTTCCGGAAAAAACTCAAGCCGATTTTTTCCGGTTTTTTTCGGTTTTTTTCCAAAAGTTATTTTCCGAGATGACAGAAAATTTTTTAACAATCGCGTTTTATTGCAGAATTCAACGAAATAGCGTGAGTTTTATTACGAAATGCACTAATTTTATCTTTTAGAATAGTAATTTGATTTTAAAACAACAAAAATACAATAATAAAAGTTGCCTGAAAATGGTACCAGTATTTTTTACCAAAAACAGCTAAGTTATGCCAGGAAAATGCTTGTAAGGCTTCTATTAACGTAAATTCAAAGCATTTGAAGCGAATTTAACCAGTTATTGTGCCTATTTCCTTCAAAAACTTGGCTGAGTTTTTTCCGCATTTTAACTTTTTTCCGAGCCCCCAGGAAAAAAACCGTTTTTTTCGGAAAAAACGAAAAAAACCGAGGGAAAAAACCGACCCAACAGCCCTGGGTAGGAAAATCTTCTTGGGGTTCAGTCCGCCGGTCAGGGATGGCCTAAGTCGGGTGGGGGCAGACCCTCTGTCATGTACGGTTTACCCCAAAACCCCGACTTTTACCTGTAACAAAGTACGTCAGTACGTATTTAGCAGTTTGCCAGAGTAGACCGAGCTTTGCTACGCGTGCTTTCCCTATTGCGCACAGACAGGGGCATCACCTCAACTACTAGCTGCTGTTCAGTTTTACAGCAGGCCACCATCCAGATATGCTTACGGACGGCCGAACTAGTGACCAGAATCAAGTAGGGGTTAATCCAGGAGAACACGTCTAACAGAATCGAATACAAGGTCAGTGCCCAGACGTAACTCTCGAAGTCTTTGGCGTTGGCCATCTGGTTGGTGTAGAAGCCGAAAACGGCCAGCAGAACGAACAGCACGAAGCCGAAGAAAGCCAGCTTTATGTCGGAGCTGATCATCTGACCGCTGTTCTGCTGACTGCCACCTCCTCTCCCCAGCGCTGAGGCGATTTGCTTTAGGTTACCTCGAATGGTCCAGATTATGACCAGGTAACAGACGGCACAGAAACTGTTTACTGCCAGTAAGACTGCCGTGCACATGCCAAAGTAGAAGTTCTAAAGATTAAGGCTGAACAAACTTTAGACCGTAGGGGAACAAATGCAGTCAATACAGTATTCGGAGGGCACTAAAAATTCCTACGTTTATAACTTCCTAACAGGTTTTTTTGAAATTCAAAATTTTCAAAATCACCATTTTACTAAAAAGAAATAGTTACAGTCAAACCTCGTAAATGGAACGTTGGACTGGACCGTCCGATCATTTATGTTCAATTTATCGAGGTACAGGTAAAAAAAAGGCTAAAACCAACTTGACTATGTCCTGAACTACTACGTACGTGCTGGTGCAGCTACTGAAAGGCACAAGAACACAATTTCTGAGTGCTAACTTTGAATTCAGGTAACACACTGGCAAGAGCAAGTGTGGAATTGGAATAGTGTTTAGAAGGCTCATAACTTCTACATATTTACTCATTAAAAAAAGACTTTGTTTCAGAAAATTAGAAAGCCATAAAGCAGTTGTAATATTTAGTGAAAATGCACAAGCATGTTCCATTTTATATATGAGGGAAAGTTGTACTCTATTGTTAACATTGTAATGTTTCAAGTGTTGTTAAGGAGGCTGCCGGACCTTGTGTCTCTTCCTGCTCTATACCAGTTGGTTACTCCTAGTCCGAAAGGACAAAAAGTAACAACAACAACCAACAATAACAACGTTCAGCGAGTTCTTCCATTTATGAGGTTTTGCCCTATAAAAGTATGGGGGAAATGGCTAGTCCGAGCATTTCTGTTCCATTTGTCGAGGGTTCCATTTACGAGATTTAGCTGTGTATGAAGAAAACCAAAACTTTGACATGACTTTATAATTCAGTGCAGTTAAGAAACCGCTGCCATATAATGGTAGGTACCACTGCGAATTTAACCGATATATACAATTAGTGTTCCAACGATATCAAAATTCGTCGATATTCGATATCGATATCGATATTTATAGTTATGCAAGAAAATCTGAAAATTTACAAGAGCCAACTGCTCTCGCTGCTTATCAGTCAAGTAGTGATGCAATCAGTTATCGGATATCAATAAGTAGACAATCACAGAAAAGGTAGAGGCCTTCTGAAACCCTTCAATGAAAAAGTTGACTCCTCAGGCCGATCCCCCACCCAGTGGCGTATCCAGGATTTCGGAAAGGGGGCTGTAAACTTTTGAAAGTGCCTGGTTGGGCCACTGGGTAAGAAAATTTAGCAAAATTTGCCTTCAAAAACGCGTGTAAAACACATTCCAGGCTTAAAATTAACAGAAAATACAAGTTTTAGAAGTTTGAAGTGGCCAGGGCGAGAAAATTTTGAAAATTTAGCCTTCAAAAACGCATTTAAAAGGCATTTCTGAGCACAAAATAGACAGTTTTGGTACATAATTCATTAGTTTCGCTTATTTTTGACAGACTTTCTCTTCGTTCCTCCACCGCAAAGGGAGTGTACCCACCCTACACCCCCTTGGATACGCCACTGCCCCCCCACTCTCATTAGGTATAAATGAGCTCGGACAGAGTAGCATATTTTAACTTATTTTAATCACATGTAAGCCAAAAAACCTTGATTTTAGTAAAAAATAGGAATTTTTTGCTCACCATCCTTTCAACCTCTCATCAACCGGCGCTATCCCCTCTGGATTTGAAAATTTACCGCCCCTCAGCCGAAAAGCTAGCCCATGTCTGCTTCTGCACCTGCTTCAAGTGTGCGGAGTGAGCAGCTCTTCAGTGTTGCTGCAGACATTTTAGAACTTAAGCATGCTGTCTGAAAGCTGAGAATGCCGAGAAATTGAAGTTTCTGAGAGCTACGACGCTACCGTTAGATTTTGACTATACCATCAATTTCTGAGTTGTCCAGGAAAAACTGCTTTTTTTTTGCTGTTCCAGAGAAATATAGTTGGTGTCAGTTCTGTTTTTCCTACTTTCTCTGCCCAAAAAATATCGAAAACATCGATGCAAAATATCGCGATATCGATATCGATATTGGAAAAAGGGTCGATATATCGACTTTTCGATATCGATATCGATATATCGTCGGAACCCTATATACAATATACGGTGCCGATTGCATTACGTACCCACCTGTGCTTCGAAGTCGAGCCATCGAACGGCGAACGGTCCAGTATCGTTTTGGTCGGCCCCCACCCCAACGTAATCGAAGTTGAGGCTTAGCTGTGGAACGGCTACTACTGCTGGTATTGCAAAGTTGATAGCCACAAATACCTTTGTGTTGGTCGGATTCCAAATCTGAATTCATTTACAGCTTATTTCCATGACTTATCCGATCCGATATATTGGGGGGGGCCTGTACGGCCCTATGATCAGACCAACTTGTCCATTTCATGTCGCCATATCATCTCTCTTCACTTCGGATTTCCATGACTGATAAGGTGGGCTTATATTTCTGCCACCCCTGGCACTTTATCACACCGCTCTACCGGTACGAGTTAGTTTCAACAGGCTACTTACTCCTTGGCTCAAACTAAATTTCGGAATTTGCTGAGTGGCAAATTTAGAAATTCAGTTCTACAGAGCCATCTATGTAGCCATAGATGGTGAAAGAAATGTGTATTTAACCCGCTCGTCTAGACTGTATATTCATCATTGTTTTGTTGGTTCTAACAAGTAAACACTCTTCAATGGCTCTGTAGCTTTCTATGGCTATACAGGTGTAGCCACTTTAGCCATAAAAGGCTAAAGATCCATATATGGCTACACAGATAGGCCCACCCACTTCTGGCCATAGATGGCTACACGTACCAACATAGCCATAGATGGCTCAGTAGCTTTTTAGGGCCAAAAGTGTGGAGGCCCTCCATGTAGCCATAGAAGGCTCTGTAGCCATGTACGGCTATGCCATGAGAAGCTGTAGCAGTATGGCTACAGAGCCATAGAAGGCTCTATAGCAATCTATGGCTACACAGATAGGCCCTGCCCCCTTTCGCCCATAGAAGGCTCAGTAGCCATAGATGGCTACACGTACCAACGTAGCCATAGAGGGCTCTGTAGCTTTTTATGGCCAAAGTGGGGAGGCCCTCTCGTGTAGATATACACGTAGAAGGCTCTGTAGCCATAGATTGCTCTGTAGCTTTTTATGGCCAAAGGGGGGCGCCCCCTGGGGGTAGATATACACGTAGAAGGCTCTGTAGCCATAGATTGCTCTGTAGCTTTTTATGGCCAAAGTGGGGAGGCCCTCTCGTGTAGATATACACGTAGAAGGCTCTGTAGCCATAGATTGCTCTGTAGCTTTTTATGGCCAAAGTGGGGAGGCCCTCTCGTGTAGATATACACGGAGGGGGCTGTGGAGCCAGAGAGGGCTGTGTGGCTTTTTGGGGGAAAGGGGTCGTGTAGATATACACGTAGAAGGCTCTGTAGCCATAGAGGGCTCTGTAGCTTTTTATGGCCAAAGTGGGGAGGCCCTCTCGTGTAGATATACACGTAGAAGGCTCTGTAGCCATAGATTGCTCTGTAGCTTTTTATGGCCAAAGTGGGGAGGCCCTCTCGTGTAGATATACACGTAGAAGGCTCTGTAGCCATAGATTGCTCTGTAGCTTTTTATGGCCAAAGTGGGGAGGCCCTCTCGTG